>WYDI02000421.1:0-39094 GCA_009867235.2 Psittacus erithacus
TGCCCTAGGAGCAGCATCTGTGTCTTATCTCAAGGTTGCTCTGACAATGCAGTCTCTGAGCTGAGCTTTGTGAAACCGTATTTCTTCATTTTTCCCCCAACCTCAGTTATTTTCCTACATCCTATTAGAAAAACATGTTTGCTGACACTGCTTCTATGACTTTTCTAGGATATACTTGCTCAAAAGCATTGTCACTCACATCAAGGAGGGGGAATCAGATCCGTGGTATTTTCGCTGGATGGCAAATTCATCCTCGTTAATGGCAAAAATGATGGTGCCCTGGTGTGTCTGAAATGGAAGTATGTATAAAGTGGCAGACCAATATTGCTGTAAATTCTTTATATCCTGACAGACTAATTTTTGTATCTATTAGTGAATCTAGCCTTCCCATTTATTAATCTGAAAGCAAGGAGAAGAATTGGATAGATACAAAATCGCTCCTCTCATCCTTACAGGCTGTGTACCTAGCTCGTGAGAAGTCTGCTACTTTGGGTATGGTTGCAATACAAGATACACAAGTATCTTAGTGTTACCTATAGTGAGTTTCTTATCATTCTCAAATAAACCATCTGGAAGAGTTTCTCTGGGAATGTAAGGGGTGTAATTTCATGAGATACTATTTTAACTCAGTTATTAGGAGACATCACAGCTTTAATGGGAATTCAACTTTGGCTATAGAGAACTCAGCAGACATCAGGAGTAAGAGACACTTGAAACTACAGCTTTTCTGTAATATATATATTACAGAAATATATAACAATTGTTCAGGTAGATGCACAGATTAAAGATGTCTCTGCCAGAGCAGTATTTCTAAGATGGATAATCCATCTTTTAGAATTTGTAATTCTTTGGAAACTTCATTTAATTCTGCAATTCTAGAACTCAAAGAATAATGAATCATATGGAAAAATATTAACTAGACATTTTTAAACAACTTAATAATAATTGTGTTATAAAGAAAACAATTAAAAATATTTAATACTTTGTTTGTTTTCCATAATACATACAAAATGCATCAGTTCCCTTTCTGTTCACTAGGAAGTTAAAGAAAACTGAGGTTAAGGAAGCTGCTTCTTACTGGAAATCTCTTCTGGCTATACTGAACAAGTCTACTTCAAATGAGAATGCTTTTTTAAAATCTATGGCAGAATGGCAGTTTGACCCAGAATCCAAATTAGGATCACTTCCAGAAAAGAAAGTTAAGGTATTTTCTTTATTTTTAAGGGGGAAAAAATGTTTGATCATTATCCTTAAATTACACATGATAAAAACTGTCTTCTAAAGAAACTCTGATCCTTTTGTAAAAGAATACCCCTGAGGACAGGCTGAATATGCTTAATTATTAATTTGTAGAATACTGTTATCAAGGAGATGGAATAGTTACGTGAGGATGACATTCAGATCATCAATTTCACTTGGTTTCTTCAGCCACAGAAAACTCGGTGAAAGTCAGTTTCTCCTCATATGAAATTATGTGTCATTCCCAGTGTGATGTTACTGCTATACATTGTGTGTTACTAGTTATATATTTTTCTGCTGGAATCAGGCAAAGCAGTGATTACAGAGATTAGTACAGTCAGCCCATTTCAGTCATAGAATCATAGAATAGTTAGGGTTGGAAAGGACCTTAAGATCATCTAGTTCCAGTGCCCCTGCCATGGGCAGGGACACCTACCACTAAACCATGTCACCCAAGGCTCTGTCCAACCTAGCCTTGAACACTGCCAGGGATGGAGCATTCACAGCTTCCTTGGGACACCCATTCCAGTGCCTCACCACCCTCACAGTAAAGAACTTCCTCCTTATATCCAACCTGAACTTCCCCTGTTTAAGTTTGAACCCGTTACCCCTTGTCCTATCGCTACAGTCTCCAATGAAGAGTCCCTCTCCAGTATCCTTGTAGGCCCCCTTCAGGTACTGGAAGGCTGCTATGAGATCTCCACGCAGCCTTCTCTTCTCCAGGCTGAACAGCCCCAACTTTCTCAGCCTGTCTTCATACAGGAGGTGTTCCAGTCCCCTGATCATCCTCGTGGCCTCCTCTGGACTTGTTTCAACAGTTCCATGTCCTTTTTATGTTGAGAACACCAGAACTGCACAAAGTACTCCAAGTGAGGTCTCAAAAGGCTTCGCATAATAGCAAGGCTTTGCAGGATCAAATCAGGGGACTGTTTAGGGAATAAAAATGTTGTAATGCTCTGGAATCTGGTGGTGGTGTTTCTAATGTGAGTCCATTTTTTATTTCATCTCTGACTCTTTCATTCTCTCTAAGTATCTGAAATGGATGTTTATATCCTTAATTTCAGGAGGTACCACTTAAATCTTCCAATGTAGAGGTGACAGAAGAAGATGGAAACATCACCACTTTGTATTCATCTGGAACCATTGACATGACATGGATAGGTCAGAAAATAAAGAAGGTACTTTCATCGAACAAGTATTAATCAAAACCAGAATTTTCAAGGGTGACCAGCGATTTGCAGTGCCAAATTATATGCTCTAAAGAAATCTAGTTTCTAAAGCTTTTCTGACATTTGGACCTCTCTTTAAGGAATTGCAATCTAGACTTTTAGAAATCCTAGCTCAAGGTTATAAATGCATCAGAGAAAGTAGGTAGCACAATAGGAGCTCTGAACAAAAAAAAGAAAAGCCAGAGAAATTGTTTCTTTTAGAAACTTGTTAAAACTTTCTTCTTCTAAATGTCAAAAAATTGCATGGAATATTATTACCAGAAACCAAGCAGCGCTTTCTTCTTCCCAAGGGCCAGAATAACAAATTCTACTGCACTGATAAATCAATATTCAACAATATGACATTAATTACAGAACCCCTGAGGTTTATTTCAGGTTAAGACTGAGGTATGTTATGTAACCAAATTTTTTATAAGTAAAAGTGCATCAGTGATTTACAGACAGGGGATTTAGCACTTTGTGAGCCTGGAAACTGCTATGTTACTGCTACCATAGATTTCTTTTTTCCCCAGAAATGTGAATTTAGGAATGCTAGGAGTTCTTTTTGATATGAGCCAGAGCTGTGTATTTTTGTGCAGCTTTTGAGGTTCAGTGATAGGACAAAGCAAAATATCATTGCTTTCTGAGTTATTCCAAGTATGACCTTCCAAATTATGATGCAGTTTCCTAAGTTGTTCAAGTAAGTCTAAGACATACCGCTACTGAAAGTGGCATCTTCTCCATCACTCTCCCAGGCATGTATTCCTGTTCCTGCTTTGATGCTGGTGCTCATGCTTTGGCATCTCTGCTGAGATTTTTTGACAAATCCATGTGACTGTACATACACATGAGTACCACATGATTACTAGTATCAGGTATGGATAGGTGTTGAGAAGCAAAGGTTGAAGGCGGCAGTATAGTTCTAGGTTGTTTTAAGATGCTCATTAATGTCCTAAGAGACTTGCATTTGACTGTTAGAGGATGGAGTTCATCTAAGGTCAGAAGGATACATCCCTTTCTTTCATTCAATAGCTACAATCGTACTTAAAGCTGTAAATTTATTTTAGAAAACAAATTCCAGAGGTGCAGACTATTTGCAAAATTTTCCCTAAGAGATGACTTGTCAAGGCTGTAGGGGCAAGAAACTTTCGCTGCTTCCAGAATGACTGCCAGATGTTTTAGTTTACTTGTTTCTTTAAATATGCCACTGGAAATGCTTAATTACTATGCAAAATCTGAGGAATACAAAACATTTAACAAATTCTGGCAGTAGGCTTTCTGCAGTTCAATGTTTGTGTAATCATTGCACTTGTAATTACTTCTTTCTTAAACATTTTCTTTCCTTTATGCTCTGTTGCTCTACAACCAATTTCCAACGTGACCTGGTTGTACAATCTTCTTTCTCTTGAGCACTTCAAAGAATCATCCTATTGAATTAGGATTTTGTCTGTTTCAGTTATTAAGCCTTTGGAGTTTTGTTTTCTGTACAGATAATGTTCCTTTAGATTATTTACATATTTTTTTTCTCTTGTCTATTTCTGTCTTTCAACAATATATTTGATGTATGTCAGGTTATGAAAGAAGAGACTCAGAGGTTTGGTAACCAAAAGAAAGAGCTGGAAATGGAAGTAGAAAAGCTGCATGAAACTGTGAGTTTCTCACAAGGGTAATGGCTCAGCTTTCCAGTTTCCTTTACAAGTATCCTTCCTTTATGGCCTCTATTCACGTTCAAATTACTTTTTATTCCTTACACCTGTTTTTTAAAAAAACAGATTCAGAAAATGATGCTTGAAAATGAACAGGTGCCAGACATTGAGAAACTGGAGCCACAGGAGTTCAACCTGGATATAGAAAAACAGGAAAAAGCTCAAGCAGAGGCTGAACAAAAAGTGATTATGGTATGTTAGAATGGGGGAAGAACATCTTAAAACTATCAGTGAAAAGGAGAAGGAATGGTTGAAGAGCAGAGGAAGATCTCAAAGTTGCTGTTTGCTGCTGAGGAGGAAATATTAAAAGTATTTGTAGCAGGTGAAGCTGCTGAGGCATTGTCAATTGGAATAGGATCTATGCCAGAAACTGTAAATCTGACACTGGCCTTGGGCACATCGCTTAAGCTCTAGAATGCTTTTCTGCACATATAAAATGATGCCTTTTAGTAGTATAGAATATATTTTTTGGAGAAGATCGTTGCAATAGTCTAAGATGATGAAATACTGGGAATTCATTTAATCTGTTAGGATTCATTCAATAACTCAATACAAATTGCCCATATCTTGTTATTTTGCACCACATCATGCTATTTTCTGTATCTTGAAAGACAAGGAAGGAGATTGAGATGGAGAATTTAGCCAACTGCTATGTGCAGGATGTCATCAAACGTGAGTGCTGGGATGCTATGTATGTAAAAGGACGTGCAGTTAAGGTAACCTCTGCTTTCTAATTCATTTTCTGCAGTAGTTTCTTGATTCTTTAAGGTACAAAGACAAAAATACATAGAAGTATAACACATTTCTGATTTACTGGCATGGGAAAGAACTTACTTCTTCTCAGGGCTCATGCAAATCTTTTATTCAGTTCATTTTGTCTGAGCCTGGCTGATTTTACCTTCTAAGGTGAATAAGAGTGCTGATAAGCAAATAAACAACTTTGGAATTCCTTTATGTCAGAGAATATCTTTATGCAGTGTTGCTAAAAGGAGAAGTAATGTTATTTTTCTGTGTGCAGTCAGTATGGCTTCTGCTACACAGAACATAAAGGCAAAATTTAACCCTGATTTTGCCTATTTTAAACAGAGGGAGATTGGTCAAACTGATGATACTGGTTTATCTCAAGAGTGGTGAAAGACCAAGTCACTTAAAAAACCCAAACTCTTTCTAGTTGAATTCTGTGGATAAAGATTTTAAGAAGTCTTTATAACTGTTCAGTATTCAGGTATTGAAAAATGAATTGATAGATGCTATCTGGAGAACTTTTTACTGTGGGGTTTCTTTTTTGGCGTTTTCTTTGTTTAGTTGGTTTTTGGTTTGTTTGTTTTTAATTTGAACAGAGCTTCCATATGGCTCATGAAGTGAAGAATTATCCGTTGAAGAAACGTAGTAAAGAAGAGCTGGAAACACTGGAGAAAGTTCTTAAGTTAAAGAAGGTTGAAACAGCTCATGTTAAGGTACAATCTCTTTGAAGTATTGCATAAAGGCATATTCAGGATGTTCTGAGCTGGCATCTTTCCCCTTTTTCACAGTTACATTTCTACGGCCCATTTTCTTGCTGTAGAGATTATTAAAAAAAAAAAACAAATTAAAAAGATAAATTAAGATTAATCATAGAATCCTAGCTTGGAAAGGACCTCAAGGGTCATCTGGTCAAATTTTTCTTGGCAAACACAGTCTAGACAAGGTGGCCCAGCACCCTCTCCAGCTGAATCTCAAAAGTATTCAATATTGGGAAATCCACCACTTCCCAAGGAGATTATTCCAAAGGCTGATTGTTCTTATTGTGAAAAATTTTCCTCTAGCATCCAACCGGAATCCCCCCAGGAGTAACTTGTGCCCACTATCCCTCATCTTTTCAGTATGACTCCTGTAAAAAAGGGAGTCTCTGTCTTTTTTGTAGCCACCCTTTAAATACTAGACCACGCTGATGAGGTCTCCCCTGAGCCTTCTTTTCTCTAGGCTGAACAAACCCAGGTCTCTCAGCCTTTCCTCATTCAGCAGGCTTCCCAGTCCTTTGGTCATCTTTGTGGCCCTTCTCTGGACCCTCATTTTTATATATCAGGGACCAAAACTGAATCCAGTATTCCAGGGGTGGCTTGACAAGAGCTGAGCAGAGTGGGACAGTAACTTCTCTCTCTGCTGGTGATCTCCTCAGTAAGTAAATCCCAGTCTGTGCTGTGCTTTCAACAACTCTCACAGGAAAAGTGTTTTATTATGTGTAAGTTGGATGTCCTATATTTCTATGTATACCAATTTTCTCTCAGTCTGTCACTGAGCATCACTGAGAAGAGTCTAGCTCTGTCGTCCTTACTCCCCACCATTAGTTTTTTATATGCAATATTAAGATTCCCCCAAGCCTTAATCTCCATTTTGAGATTAAACAATTCCAGCTCTCTCAACCTGTCCTCACACGTTAGATGCTTCAAAGCCTTAATTGCATTAGTGGCCTATCACTGGACTTGCTCCAGTATGCCTATGTCTTTCTTTTACTGGAGAACATACAAGTGGACCAAATATTCTAGATATGAACTTTTCAGCTTGTGTTATTTTGACCTCTGAGCTTAATTGCAGAATCATAGAATGATGGAATAGTTAGGGTTGGAAAGGACCTGAAGATCACCTAGTTCCAGCCCTCCTGCCATGGGCAGGGACACCTCACACTAGACCATGTCACCAGAATATAACCTCTAGATTTTTTTTTCCATACATTTGCCACTGGATCATGTACAAAATTAACAGTTACCATCTTTGTGATATTTATGTTCAGAAGAAAACTCCTGAGACTAAGTATTATCTTCCTTGTATTATCTAAGGAAGAAGGAGAGAAGGCAGAAGTAATGGCTGATGATAGTGCATCTTGCTGCCTGATTGGAAGTCTGAGCTCTCAGTACGGTGGAGACACATCTATCCTATACAGCCAATGGGACTTGCACACCAGGGAGCAGAAAGTCAACCAGATAGTATTATTGAAGGTGATGTCTTCTTAAATCTGTATTACTGCAGTGACACTGTCTTGGTTCTCACAGCAGTCACAGCCACTGTTAGATTTTGGGCATACTGATAGCTATACAGTGGAGAGTCACATAGGTCTCTGTGTTACTGAGATGAAAGCTGATAAATGGACATGGTGCAGTAGAGCACCGTGTGGATTTGCCAGCTCAGGTTTGGAAGAAAAACATTTTAATGGAACTGGTTATCCAATTTGAGGGTATCTGTATTTGCCCATTGTGCTTGAAGAGTTTGTATAGCCAAAGCTAGCTTGTACATCTCAGCATGCCCTGTGAAAGCATGACCTCTTCCCTATTATTTGCTACCAAATGAAAGATCAGCTGGATTCTCATGCCATTTCCTTTCTCTCCAGTCTTACCATCCCTTTATTTGGGGTCTTTAATGTTCCTGTTGTTTATTATTTGTTACTAGCAGACTCTCTTCTCTTATCCCAGACAGTTTATTCAGCAGTACACATGCTACAGAATAGGCTTCTTACAAAGAAGATCTACAAGGGTATAAGTGGTTAAACTGTTATAAAACATTGCCTCCTCAGAGCTCTTTAAGGCTAAGTGGTAGCAGAGCTCCATAATTATGCATTTTAATACATAAAATCTAGTAGATAAGCTAGTGTTTAAAGTAAATGGGGAAGAGACACAAGGAGCACTTTTATATGTAAGCTTGGATGTAACAAATTCTTTCTACTGTATGGCTTTAAAGATGTGTATTATATATCCAAGTGTAAATAGCTCTTCAGTGTTCCTGGCCAACACAGCAAGCTTGCTTATAGCTATGTGGCTGAATAGATATTGAGCACAACCTTTTTTCTCCCAGCAACATTGCACCTTGCCTGCCTTATTGCATCCTAACTTATTATTATATTGGAAATAAATGAAATGTGTCCAATATGGATGCAAATATTTATTATAATGCAAATTGCAAGCAGTGAAGCATCTCAAAATGTGAAGTTTAAATAGAACTGAAATCTTTTTCATATTTCATTTTAGTAAATTGACACAGAGAGGCACATGGTTTGCTCTCTTAAAATTCTACTTTGCTGTGTTGAGATCAATTAACTAAAGGAAGAATTTATCCACTAAGAACATGTACTTGTTAAAAACATTTTAAGGCCTCAGGTGTTTTTAAATATTAGCTTCCAATGTTTGTTTACTTAATGAGCACATTTACTTACATATGTCAGACAGAAAAGCACATAAATGCATATTGAAACTGCAGGTTGCATCACTTAGAAATCAGGTATGTTCTTAACTCTGCGTCCCTCCACCTGTGATTTACAATCTATACATTTATAGATCACGTTTTTTAGTTTGAAGCCTCTTCTTCTTTCAGCTGATGAGCGCAAAATCCAGTAAATATAAGGCAGCTGATTTTTTTATCTAGTTTTGGCTGCAGTATGTTTCATTCAGAGTCCTTGTCAAATGGTAAATACATAGGAAAAAAGGAATAAAATTTTCTAGGGGAAACAGAAAAAAAACAAAAAACCAGATAATCTGCCCGCCTCTATTTAACAAATAGATTGAACTTGGCCTTTAGGATTTTCACCAAAGGGCTTTACCAGTTTATCCCCCTGTCACACATACAAATATGCAGTTATGATTCTGATGGCTTGAGGGATTATGTGTAATCATGGATGGGTGTGACCTGTGCAGCATTGCTGTTTCCTTTTTTGGTATTTCAGGACATCATTTACAACTTGAAAACTGCTTTTAATAAGGAATTTGACAAAGTTGCACGACAAAAGGAGCAGGACATAGCACGAGTGAAAGAAAGAAACCTGAGGATCCATGAAATCTTGGCACAGCTTGAACTCCAAGTGGAAGTGTGGGAGCCAGCTCTTACAGATGATGAGATGCCAGAGCGGGCACTCACTGTTCAGGATTCAGAGGTGTCTGGAAAATAAATTCTTCTCTTTCACCCACTAAAATACAGTTCTCTAACTCTTCTCATTTCCAGACATTGTGTCAGTACAGAGATGCCTCTGTACTTAAAATCATCTTTTTGAGTCTTTTGCTTCCCTTTCCTTTTTAGGGGGAAAACTCTTCATAAGTCAATCTGAAATGAATAAATGTACACAATCTTAATTTATTGCTATTAAAAGTTTTTAATTGTCCATAGGTTAGGTAGAAATTCCCTCTGTTCTGGACAATAAGATTCAAACCAGGCTTGCAGGGATTACTTCCATAGATAAGGGTTTCTCTGTTTTCTCTGAGCATCATTTTGAATCTAAGTAGTTTCAAATTAAGTATTTAGGTACTAAAGGATACTTAGTATTGTACTTATAAATTAAATTGATAATTTATAGAGAAACACCATATTTCTTAAACAATATATTGCTCTGATCTCACTGCTCTTTTGGTCAGACTCTCCTCACTTCTCTCTGCTCTCCCACCAGTCTGTGATAGTCCACTGTCAGAAAAGGTATGCACAAACCGCAATTCATTTCAACAAAAATAAGGGTAGTTTGTATTTTAGCATTTTTAAATGTATCTTTTGGACCTGTTTAAAAGAACAATTTTCTTCTTGAGGAATATCATCATAGAGCAGAGAAACAAAAAGCATTAAGGATTAGTATGACACCATTGTAGTGGTTTAATCCCAGCTGGCAACTAAGCACCACACAGCTGCTTGCTCACTCCCTGGTGGGATGGGGAAAAGTAAAAGTGAGAAAACTCATAGGCTGAGATAAGAACAGTTTAATAATTGAAATAAAATAAATTATAATAATAGTAATAATAATAACAACAGCAATAACACTAAATTGTAATGAAAAAGAAAATAGAGGAATAAAACCCCAGAAAAAAAGTGATGCAAATGAAAAACAATTGCTCACCACCAATCAACCAATGCCCAGCCTGTTCCTGAGCTTTAGTCAACTTTCTCCCTAGTTTATATGCTGAGCATGACATCATATGGTATGGAATATCCCTTCGGCCAGTTTGGTTCAGCTGTCCTGGCTGTGTCCCCTCCCAGCTTCTTGTGCCTGCCCAGACTCCTCACTGGCAGGCAGCATGGGAAGCTGAAAGTCCTTGCTCAGCAACAGCTAAACATTGATGTGTTATGAACATTATTCTCACCACAAATCCAAAACACAGCACTGTACCAGCTACTAGGAAGAAAAAAGCTGAAACCAGGATGCCCACCTTTACAAATGTTCTTAGTCCACACGTGATCATGTTTGGAGAAAAGAACCTTGATATGAATGTCATTTTCTTCCTTCAGATTAAAGCTGAAAAATACTTGACTAAGGAAGAGAGAGAGAAAGCAGAAATGCTGGCTAGGCTTGAAATGGAAAGACAGCTTGCTGCTACTGTACTTAAAGTAGTATCCTTTTAATGAATAGCCCTTTGTCTCTGGTTAAGCTTATTTTGTTAATGCTGCACTGGAATATTCTAGTAAAGTAGTATGGAAGAATACATTTTGAATGGTAGGTAATGATGATGTGTTCCTTTTTACTCTTATTATCATTTACAATCACATAATCCTTTACTATATAGACCATCCGGGGGAAGAAAAGTGTTAGGCTCTCAATTTTTAATGTGCTTAGTAGCAATTAAAAATACCCTATCAGGTGACTGGGAACTAGATACATTTCTAAATGCATGCTATTGCTCAGTCAAGAGCTTTGTGCTTGATAGGTGTTTGCTGACTGAGCAACCTCTGTTCTTCAGGGATCAGAATAGAAGATCATAATGCTTTCCTCTGGCTTTAAAATACATCTGTGAAAAGCCTAAGATGGTTGTGGTCCCAAAAAAGATGCACAATAAGACAGTGATACTACAACTTCCTTCATTCTAGCCTGCCAACTTCCCAGGAGTAGTCTATGCCTTTGTATTCTTTCCAAACCTGCCAGAATGGCAGTTGTAGTAAGGTATTTGGTATATGAACATCTGATCACCAGAAAACACTCTGAGACTTTTAACATATTTCACATGCATCACTGAAGAGCATTAAACTACCAGTGACACACAGAATAATTGTATGGCTGTTGTAAAGGTGAACTACCCTATTATCATTCCCAAAACTTCCCATTACTCTACTTCCTTTTTTACCCTAAAATACTTTTTGTGGTTGTTCCCAGGACAATGAGAGACTGCGTGCTCTTGATGACATGATGGGTGGAGTGCTAGAAGTCAAAAAGGAAGACATCTTGAAAATGGTGAGCTGTGTTTCTGCCATATCATTTGGGTGGCTTGTGGGCTTTTAAAGAAATGTGAAATACAACTAGCAAATATTTCCAACCTAAGTGATGGAAGAAAGTCAGAGCATTGTAGAATTGCATTATGCCTAGATAGACTCCATAAGAGACCATACACTAGACTCAAAAGAGACCACAAGATTCTAGTGCTGCATGTGATTTACCCATCAACACCTGCCCCTATCATAGTGGAATACTGAAGGAATATAATCTAATATTACCATTACAGTAACATACATGTTATTTAGAGTTAAGGCTTGTACCTTACTTACCACTAAGACATATTTTTCATTAAATTTGACATGTGGTATAGTTTGCTAGAGTGCTGATGGAGAATTTATAGTGCTTTTGAAGCGTATTTGTCTTTAATGTTTCCAGGATATTCTTCCACCTGCTTTTATATCCAAACCTGAGCATGTTTGGACTGATGAAGAAAAGAAAAAATTTAGAGACTATGAGAAAAAAGTCAAGGAGCTGAATGAAGAAAAAGAAAATTACAGAATGGTAAATTAAAAGGAGAAAACTTGTGGGTTTGTTCACAGTGCTCATGACCAAAGCTTCTGATCTTTCTCAGGAGCTACTTCTAAAATTGAATACTAATAAATAAATGAACAAAGAATAAATGAAAAACAAATATCACATGGCATATTAAATAACTCCTAGCTTAGACAGTAATATAAGGCAATCTCTACTTACACCGATTAATATGTGCCAAAACTTGTGATATTTAACAAAAGGGAACTTTCCTTCACAAATGTACCAGTAGTCTGAGAATGAGGGGATTTTTAAGGTTCCATTCCCAGATTTGCTGATCCCATACAAAAATAATTGTTATATTTGTCCTTCAAAGTGATATTTGAACAACATAACTTGGTAGCCTGGCAGCAGTCTCCTTTCAAACAAGTAATTTTTGGAACCCTTTGGCTGAAGAATAAAGTTCCAAATTGTGTGTTCTCCAGCATCTGATATACTATATCAAAGCTTATTTGTTCCTTCAGATGTAATATTGCTGCTTTTGTCCTTCCTTTCCCAGTCACTGGAAGATGAATTGGAGAAGCTTGAAGCTTCTATACGGGAAACAACACAGAATTTTGATGAGACTGTGCGCAAACTCTCTGAAAAGAAAGTGAAATTAGAGATGGTCATCTATCAGGTATTGCAAAGAACATTCATTTTTCATCTATGCCTCTGTGCAGCAGGAATGTTAATTTATTTTTTATTACAATCATTTCACAGGAAGAACTCAAAATAGTCAATCTTGTTTATGCTCTGATGTTGGATGAAGAGTTGGGCACCAGAGAAACTGGACTTCATAATTTCCTTATGAAAAAGGAGAAAGAAAAAGTAAGTTGTCATTTGAAATGCTGTTCTTAGCCAAAGAGTAATATTTAAAATGTACTTTCTTGTGAAGACTGCTTTTCCCAAATCAAAATCTTGCTATAAATGATTTTCTGACAATTTACAGGGCCACTTTATTTTATTTTTTTTTTAACTGGTGCAGGTGACATCCATTATAAATACATATGGTTTTGAATAGATACTCATCTTGGTTCATCTAGAGTTCTTTGGTAAAGCTCCACACATTCAGAAGGGCATGCTGCTATTTCTTTTCTATATATAATATTTTTTAGTGTACAATATCAAACTGGAAGCACCAATTATGATGCTTTTATGACAGAAGGGTGCACAAAAGAATGTGTAATGCCATCACATTTTCCACTTAGTGTCTAATGTAGACCAGGGCCACGCTGACTTGTTTGCCAGTTCAAAGCATAGAGAAAGGTTGCGTATGAGTATCTAACCATGGAAGCAGAACATACAACGGAGTACAGAGTGCTTATAGCCTTACTGATCAGTTTAGTCTCCTGAAGAGTTTACCCACCCCTGTAAAACCATACATAAAAAAAGACTGGAGAGCACAAGTAGTAGGTCTAGATTTCAGGACAAGTGCTTACTGCCCATAGTAATAACTTTGAGTGACAGTTCCGATTCCTGTGTCCTGCCAATACTTACGTGACTCAGATGATCTAAGTGGTGGTAGTCTGCAGGTTGGTTTTGGTGCTTGGGACAGTATAACCCATTTGCCCATTTGTCTTCATGGACATGTTCCTGAGTCCACATTTCTGTGGACTATACTAAGATATATACATATATATATATGTATATATATATGCACACACATACACACATACACACATATACTAATGACTCCCCATGTCAGATCTACTCAACCTGTGCAGACCTCTGTATTTGGAGCTGCAAGGAGCCACTTGTATGTGAGCTACAGGGAGAGGTTCCAAAGTATAGGCTGAACTACTTTTAAAAGTATCTGAGGCCAAGCGTATACCAGCATACGTTTTTCAAAATACATCTTTTTTGTTTTCCTTCATTTTTTAAATGTTCCCATTGGTATAACTTTTGGTCCATGCAAACTGTCAAATACATCAAAATGGTCTCCTCAGCAGAATATAAGCATTGAACAGCCTCAATAAAACAGACGAGCTTAGTATCCTGACATGTAGCAGAACTATGTCATGACAACAGGAAAACTGCACTCTAAAATGAAGAATGCTTTACTGGGAATTTTTGACTGGTCTTACCTGTCATGACATGAAAGGAAAAGCAAATCTCTATGCAAGTGTAAACAAGTAGCAGCACACATTCTGAAGTTTAAAAAGAAGATTTATAAGCATTTGCATATTTCCTCCACAAAATTCTTACTTTCTTAAGTAGTAGACTAGTTTAATTTCTCACCTGCTCACTTTTTTAGCAGTATCTACAAGTAACCCTCTGAAGAAGGCATTAAATTGATTGTAAAAATATCTCAAAAGGTTTTCTCTAGAAATAAGAAAGTGTCAGCTTCATCAGTGTATCTGAATGGCCATTCAGTGCTTCTGCTGGCTGAGTTTCATTCCTGAAATCTTTTGCTTTTGCTACAGGTCAAGACTGCAAGAACAATTCAGATGACAAAAAGTAAAATTGAGGCTTACATAGACATCTATGAAAATGCTGTAGTTCAAGAGAAGGTGAGACTCGACAAACACGATGAGGTTCAGAAGTTAAAAAGTCAATGCTGTGTCTTGATACTGAGAACATACTTCACTGTAAGCATGGGATGAATTCTGCTCAATGTGCTGATCACTGAAATTAAGCTGTAAAGGAGAATATGTGCACAGAAGAATTTATGAAATAGTCCAGATTCCTGTGATGCTTGGGAGCACACGGAGTTATTTCTAAGACATGGGCAGGTAGACGCTCTTTTTAAAAATAACATTATGGTAACAAGAAAGCTTCCTGTTTCCCTCCTAGAATGTGGAATCTAGTTTTGCAAGGGAGTTTGCTGACGTACCTGCCGATTTCCTTGAGGAACTTCTCCAACTTTACAGGCAGCGACCAAAGTAAGATCCCTCTTCATCCCATCTGTTTAAATACTAGTACTTTTTGTGAGTCAAGAATGAGAATGTTATTTATTTCAATAGTCTCAATTATTTTGATAATCAGACTGCCTGCTTTTTATTGGCTAGCTAACAATCATTGATTTCCTATCATACTAACAGCTGCTATTTTGCATTGCCTTATTCTCCTCATACAATCTATTTTAAATGCAATCTAAGTAATCATCAGGTCTCAAAAACATATATTCTTACTTTGCGTACGATGTAGTATTACCTATTTGCTCTTTGCAAGATACTGGGAGTATGAAATGTTCTTAGTTGTTTGTGAGCTTCTCTTATGCCAGAGAAAATTAAAAGTAAACTCTGTATGTACTGTGTGTATGCACTAGGACTCCAGTGAAAGAAACTGGCCTTGACACAGCTAACCCATATGGGAAGTGTTTGGGCTCAGCTGAAGATAACAAAGATGCACTTACCCTTTTAATGAAAGCCATGGATGAACTGGATAGTCCTGAGCACATGCCTAATGGCCTAGATCTGTCTATATGGGAAAATTTTTGTCTAGCTAGACGAAATAAAATGGAGAGTGAGGAGCTGGTATGTAAAATTCTTTATTTTGCCAGTACTGTACTTGATATTTCCAGGTCTTAAACTTTTTTGGAGTTCAAGTGGTAGTGAAATAACACTGCAGGATACATAAGCTACATTTGAGTATGAAAGTTCCTTCTGGACCCTGAAGTTTTAGTTCTCCTTCAGAGGAAAAATCAGCATATTGATGTGGACAGACCTGATCAGAATGATTGTGATCTTGACATGGTTTCACTTTTTTAAAAAAAGATCATTTTCCTTTTCTCCATCTATACCAAAAAGCTGTTCAGGTATTTGACTTCTATGATCTGTTGGAGTAATTCTCTCCCATTGGCTTATCTACATTTGCACCAGTGCATTCCCAATTCTTAAGAAAGGGTGTTGCTGGAAAGTTCTATTTTAAAAGCATAAAGGTATAAATCTGAAATATCCAGAGACAGAGATAATGAAATTTCACTAAGAGAAAAAAGGAATATGATTTCCCTTCATGTGAATAAACTACGCATAAATGAATAAATACTTTTCTGAGCAGAGTGTAAGGATTGTAACCTCTGTATCTCATGTGCTCTACTGGGATTCTCAAAATATCAGGCTGCATATTTATACATACATATGTCTTCTTAAGAACTTGTCTTCTCTGTTCTTGAAGAGGCTTGCTCTGACATACAAGTTGAAAAAGTTCAGAATGCCATGATGTTGCTTGCTTAGGTGAAATGGAAGTCCCAGACTCTGGCAGAGATGCAGGCCTTTCTCCAGAGAAGAGTAGATGACAGTGACATAATTGATTCAGAAATAGAAGACATTTTCCAAGAACTCACTTGGTAATTTTGTTTCTTTTCCTGTGTTCAGCTACAACTTAATACTCCACCAAACCAGAACCAAACCCTACAGAATTACAAACCCTACAGCAGCTATGTCCTCTAACACTCTTTTATCTAGGACCATCTGAGATCTATAATATTTCTGAAATGAGGTGTAATTACAGCACATGTGAGCAGGCCACACCACTCTTAATCTACCTTCTTAAGTAACAACATCAGTAAGGATGGCACCATGGTCTTCAATGCAAACTGACTGCCCAGACACTACATCAGAAAGTGAATCCCCAAAGCCTTCAAGGCCATATATGTGCTAGCTAGCTCAGTTAAATTTCATTCATGTAGGCCTAAGATACAGTGATCATTCCCAATTGCAATGTGCTACATGACACCCGATTTCACTGATCTGCTTAGATCTGCAGTGTTTCCATGACATAATTTTCAGATTCATTGTCATTCAGGAACAAACCCCAGGATAAATTATACAAGAAAATGGGCGCTGGCTGAGAGCCTTCTCCATTTCCCTTTCAATTGTTAAGATTTCTGTTCAGTAACAACACTTTCTCTCACAACATCTGCTAGAATATGTTAAACTGAATCCAGTGGTTGAAAACTTCATGTGTAGAAATAAGATACAAATTCTGTAGTCACTTTGGGAGAAAATAGAAACAAGGCGGTCAAAGAGTAACCCCTAGATGAACATACCACTTACCAGCAATAAATATAAACATTTTGAGAATCATGAGAGGATTTATATATACCTGTTGAAAGCATTAAGCATTGTTTTTATTTTCTGCCATTTTAGGCTGCAAGAGGAGAAGATGAAACTTCAAATGAATTTAACTATCCAGTTTTTGCTAAAGCAAGGGCAGGTAGAACTGGAAAATACAGAGATCCCAGAATACAGTGATGCCATTCTCATTAATAAGAGCGTTATTGAAGAACTGAATCGCAATATCATGGTAATTTACATTATCCAAAGGAAATTTAAGCTTTTTAAACAAATGTATTGTCCTTCAGGGGCTCTGCTTTTTCTCCAGAAACATCTCCTTAATTCATTACTACACACCAGTGGGCTGAATTGTAATCTAGAAGCTATTAAGAATTCTGTAATGTCTCTTATCATGATGTAAAGATTGCAATACAGACTGTTTTCTTGATGTTTGATCAATACAACTCAGATCAATGAAACAGCAACAGCCTTTAGACATGCCATCACTCACACACACATTGTAAACAGAAAATGCTAATATCTTGGGCACAAGTCCAAATATTCCCTCAAGCCAAACTTACGGTCATGCTAAGTAGCATCTGAAGAGTAGCTTACATTAAGATTTAAAAAATTAACACACTTTTCTATGTAAGGTGAAATTGGTGATCATACTTAAAATAGTTTTTCGTACTTTTCAAACTGGTGACCTGTGGGGATCCCTGGGAATCGCTATTGCACCCAACGCTGTTCAATATCTTCATAAGTGATCTGAAAGATGGGATCAAGAGTGCCCTGGCCAAGTTTGCCGATGATACTAAACTGGAAGTGGACACTTTGGAAGAGAGAGCCATCCTGGAAAGGCTGGAAGCGTGAGCTAGCAAGAACCTTATGAAGTTCAACAAGGACAAGTGTAATGTCTTGCACCTGAGAAAACACAATCCAAGAGTGCAGCGCAGGCTGCGACCTACCTGGCTGGGGAGCAGCTCTGTGGAAAAGGACCTGGCGGTCTAGTGGACAACAAGCTCAAGATGAGTGAACAGTGTGCTGCTGCAGCAAAGAAAGCCAGCAGGATGCTGATTTACATTAACAAGGGTATCACCAGTGGAGATAGAGAAGTCATTGGCCCACTCTGCTCAGCTGTTGTCAAGCCACTCTGGAATACTGCATTCAGTTTTGGTCCCTGATATATAAAAATTATGTGGACAGGCTGGAGAGGGTTCAGAGAAGGGCCACAAGATGATCAAAGGACTGGGAAGCCTGCTGAATGAGGAAAGGCTGAGAGACCTGGGTTTGTTCAGCCTAGAGAACAGAAGGCTCAGGGGAGACCTCATCAGCTTGGTCTAGTATTTAAAGGGTGTCTACAAAGAAGGCAGATACTCCCTTTTTACAGGTATCACATAGGAAAGATGAGAGACAGTGGGCACAAGTTACTCCTGGGGAGATTCCGGTTGGATGCTAGAGGAAAATTTTTCACATGAGAACAATCAGCCTTTGGAATAATCTCCTCAGGGAAATGGTGAAGTTCCCAGTACTGGGTACTTTTAAGATTCAGCTGGAGAGGGTGCTGGGCCATCTTGTCCAGACTGTGTTTGCCAAGAAAAATTTGACCAGATGACCCTTGAGGTCCCTTCCAACCTGGGATTCTGTGATTCTGTGATTCTATGATACTCTCATTAAACATTCTTTTTTCAGGTGTTCTGGCTGTACAAAAATAGCTTCTTACTGCTACTGCACAAAGCCTTCAGTAGCAACTGCAAAATACTTTATACAGAGCAAGCTTATATTTTGTAGTGCTAAAATGCCTTCACATTCTTATAGAAAGATGGAGGGAACTTTCTTCATCTCCCTTCATGATCCAAGGCTGTGCCCCAGAGCATAGAAGGGTACGAAATTCCACAAAAGATAACCATCTGGAGCAAAGTCTGGAAAGAGTGCAATATAGCGTGTTTTCCTTCCTAAAATTATAACTTTGGAAACTTGCCTATCTTGTTGCAAATAATCTGTAAAGTGTGTTGATTAAGATTAATCCATTTTTTCCAGGCTCAAGGAGAAAAAAAAATTGCTAGCATGGTGGAATATAAAGACTTCTCTAAAGGGATATTTCAGCTGGAATGGGAACACAGGAAAATGAGAATGCAGATAGAAGATCTGCAACAGAAGGCTCGGGATATTGTATCACTAATTATTTCCAAAGATCGCCAGCTAGTGAGTTACTTTCTCTAATTCATATTTTGACTGCAGAATATCTTGCTGCCTATACCTGTAAGATCGTTTCTGCCTCCTCTCACTTCTACTGAGAAACCTGATGCCTAATAGTTCAACAATTCAGTTTTACCCTTGAGATTGATCAGTAATGAAGTTCTTCAGGATGTTCAGATGTAAATGAAGGCAAAATTAGCCCTAAGTTTTGGTGTTTCAAAATTGGCACTGAGAGTAAGGAAGCAGGGTTTTGCAGCCACAAAGAACAGATTTTTTAAATCAAGCACTGTAATTTCCTTTAAAGTGGAAGGTCTGAAGTGCCCTCATCTGGTATCTCACAGAAACAACATCATTTCTGCTCCGGGTACAAACTGAGCATACAGGGGCCTCACTGAGCCCTGCTCACTGCAGTTTGTTGGCCCAGCAGCAGAATGACAGGGAAAGAGGCAGCAGCTGGCCAGCAAATCAGCACCCACATAGCTTTGAACAAGCCCAGCTGGCAGGCCAGAAAACATAGGTAAAAGCTGTGGGAGAGAGACAAGCATACCAGTGGGAGAAGAGAGGAAAGGTTGCAGGGGAAGCCTGAGGGTATTGCAGTATGGAATATAGAGGGCTGCACAGAAAGCTGATGAAACTATGGCAGTGAGGTGGCGGGGGTAAAGACTTACAGTAAGGGATGTTGTAGGATGAGTATATTGCAGTGGGGGAGAGCTACAAAGCAAGCACAGAGAAAATGAAGAATGTTGGAGAGCATGTAAGGATATTGCAATTCAATCAAAAGATGAAAAGAAAATCCAAAACACATGTTTTGCTCAGGCTTCATTTGTTTTGCTGTTCTCTAAACTGCTTGTTCACTTCTGAATCACACCCAAAGGACTTCCATAACTAATACCAACAAAACAGCTTTCCAACAAGGTGATGTGACAACACATTGAAAAGTTCTTGTAGCACATTCATCACCAGTGTTGCCTTTAGCACAAACTTTATTTAAACTGATGAACAGAACTACTGTGCTTCAGAGAGACTTAAACTTGCGCATGGCAGAGGCATGTACCAGTTTAATCAGAATCTGAATGCTCTGAGGGGCTTGACATCACTTTGTGAGTAGAAATGTGAGGTTAGTGGAAAAGACAAGGCAACAGAGACCCCAACAACAGAAACAGAAAGAAAGATGGCTTGTATAAATGTTTGTGGACAAGGACCTGAGAACACCCGGAATGAGGGCTATTAACAAAGAAGTGCATGAAAGAAGTTTGGTGTTGTAGGCAAGGAGCCTGCTGGGTCTTTCCTGTTTCTCCTCCTCTAACTGGAGAAGTCCACAAAATTTTACCAGTCACTTTGGTGGGGCAGTACTCTGGAAGGATTAATCTATATCTACGGAAACCTGTCTACTGCCCCTTATGGGTCATACAGCCTGTTCTACCATTTGCCATTTGATATAAAGAAGCGTTATTGTAGCACTATCCCCAAGAAAAATCTTCAATAAATTATCTGAAACCTGAATTACTATGCAGATACAAGAACAGTAAAAGAAGTAAGAATTACTAGGAAGCCACTTGACAGAAAATAACCACTTTCTTCTCTGGCCTAAAGACAGACTGTAAAGCACTTTGCCTTCCAGCTGTGTTAGCTTAGATGACCTAATAAGCAAAAGTATAGCTTGGGGTCTTTTTGATAACCTCACAACAAATTTACTTGGTCTTTGTTTCCATTAACCCATAATAGTTAACATTCTTTTTAACAAGAGTACAGTTTAGTATTCACACAACGTCCAGGAGTATCTTCACAATGTCCGTTTATGATCACTAGTAAGCCTTTCCACCGTGCAGAATTTTAGGAGTTTTGAGTTTCACATAATGTAACTGTCTTTACAGAAGTGGGAAATTGTTGAGAACAAACAAACAGGCTTAATAAGATGGTTTCTTTCTGGTTTTAATTCATCAGCTCCTAACTGTGCCGAACTACAAGAGCAATGTTGCCCACCACATTTCAGTGATGGAGCAGACTCTTGGCATCATGGATGAGGTAAATCCTAAGTGAACCACCACATCTGAGAAACATCTTTAGTTTAAGTGCAACTCCTCTCTTTCATTAGCAAGAGATTTTTTTAAGGATTAAGTGCAACTGATGTAGGCATACTAAATCAAGGACTGTTGCAGCATAGCCATAACAGTACACACAGATGGATCATCTATCTATCTATCTATCTATCTATCTATCTATCTATCTATCTATCTATCTATCTATCTGTCTATCTATCTACTTCCATGTATTTATTCATCTGCCTTTAAATAGTTTCTTCAGCTTGCACCGAGCTGTCTACAGCAGCAGTTCTCTAAAGTCTTTGGAAGCAGCCATCGTACATGGATTGCTGCATAGATCAACTCTATGGAGAGAAATCTACTTACCCTGTTACTAGAACTAAATGCTTTCCTTCCTGAACATCTGATGCAGATCTGCTTTTCACTTCTTACACAGCATTACTTATAAAAGTAACTCTCCCATTTCTAACAAAACATTTTTCCAGTCTTTGCTGCTTAATGTTTCTCTTCAGGAGTGCCAGCCTGTTCCTAATATCACTGCCCGCCTACATTCAAAATGAGACACAACGGTCTGATTTGCTGGCTCCCTCATCTATTTCAGTATTCAAATTATCATTATCCTTGTTTTCACGTGATTCCACTGTTTTTTTTTCTAGGTTGCTTTAGCTGGCATGAGCCTCTTCTTCCTCTTCAAGCTTTAGTATTTCTTTTGTCCCTCTACAGCTCATCCAACAACTTCAGCATGACCACCCTTTCTTTAGCAGCTCCCAGAAGCCAAGAGTTTCTCAGCTCACTGATTCCATTTGCTTCCTTCACTCCCTTTGCCTTCCAAGCTTTATCTTTAATAGATCTCTCTCCCTGGCCCATATTTCTTTGGTCCCTGTCAGCCTCTTAAATTAGAATACCATAAAGCATACTGTAATACAGTATGCATGAAGGACATTATACAAAGTAAAGCTAGAATATGCTGTTAATCAAAGCAAAATACACAAGTTCATTGAGCTACCATGAAGTGCTTATGATTACAGGTTTCTATCATAAGTTTGTCAGAACAGCTTTTGTATAATCTCCTATATTTGCTTTATTCATTTGGAAATGGACAGCTGCACAAGAAGAATGTGAAGAACCACCAGAGAAAAGTTAAAGAATTGGAGAAGCGCATCAGTTTAAAAGAGCAAGAAAACTATGAGCTCAGCCTGGAGCTGAAAGAAATGCTGGTCTCTACTTCAGAAAGGAGGCATATCTTTGAGGCAGCTGGTGAGTCACAATAACACACTTTAAGTCACAAGCAAAGAACATTCAGAAAATACCTCCAAGGCTACATGGTCCTGTTCTCCATCAGTATCGGCTAAGGGGCAAGGAGCACCTATTGATTGATTACTGTGTGCAAAACTAGCAGTGCCCTTTCTCCCACAACAGTTTAACGTTGTTTATTTAAGAGCATACCTAGAGACTGTTGTTCTTGTACCCAAAGCTAACTACCTAAATTGCTGAAAATATTAGAGTTAGAATATTACAGTCATTAATATCCCCATCAGGCAAAGGGCTTTCATTCTTTCTCAGAATTGTTCAACCCACCTGCTTTCACCATTGAAGGGATCAGAGGTAGTAATGTGAAGCTGAGAAGGGTATTCATTATCAGGAAAACTGTAGAGTTCTTTCCACTAATGGAAAACAGATATTCAAAATACTTGCTAGAAACTCTTTAGTTTCTTCCTTTGAAGCATTCCCAGTCCCTTCTGGAATTTCTTTTTGCTTTATTCAGTACTATATAGGCTCTTAAGCTCAACTGTGAGCCTTCTTTAAAGTGCTTGCCTATTTTACACAGAACTTGGAATAACCCCAGGACATGTCCAATAGAAATATAGACTGTGCATCCCCTACAAGTACAGGCTGACCCTTATTATTTTGTTTTACGCAGACACACGGCATATTCCTGAAAAGGTTGCAAGGCAGCGCTACAGAGAGATTTTGAAGCAGAAACACCTACGGGGGCTGATCAAGGAAGAGAAAGAAGAGTCTGAAATTCTTCAGGCACAAGTTGAAAGGCTGAGATCAAGAACATTCCCTATTCTTTAAAACTCAGAGTCCAGGTAGATATACAATACCATGGTCATGGCTAAGAAAAGGAGCTTTAATATCTTCTTTTTCTCCCAAAACTTTCCTTTCCACAAACATAATTCTTCTGTAATTTCTTTAAAAATAACTTGTTTGAAAGATATGTTTGTCTGTTTTGTACATTTTATACCTATTTCAGTTCATGAGATTTATTTCTGCTGTTTTGATTATATAAACCCTATAGCTCATTGCAGAAAACAGGGTACAAGATAGTGTAGACCGATAGAAGAATGGATGTATTTGTATAGCCTTAGTCTGCAATATGCAATTATAGAACATTCTAAAAGTGAAGTACTGCATGAATTTTCATCTGCTAAAATTTACGTCTCTGGTTTTGATTTCATGTTGCTTCTTTAAAACTATTTACACCTATGATGGCAGAGGTGTGGGTTGCAAGGTGAAGGTATGCTTTGTCATGACCATGTGTGCTACCTGGCCCAGTCCTAAAAGCTGCTGTGGCTTATGATAGCATAATTACCCACAGCCAACATTAGCAGTGGCTGCTACCACTGGCAGAATCACAGGAAAACCAGGTTGGAAACATCTGGCCTCCTGAAATAGTTGCTGCTATCTCCCAACTCCTTCACACCAATATGCAGTCTATTCTCCTGTCAGAACTCTCCAAGACAGGTATGAAAAATAATGAACCCTTGAAATAATTAACTACTGCTGGGCACTGATCTACCTGTGTATCTTTTTTTCCCTCTTCCATGACATATGTCAATTCTTCTCCTCCTTTCATAAATTCACATAAATTTTTAACTCATTCCATTGCAAGAGCATTAATAGCAGGTCCTATGCCTGGGTCAGGGCAATCCAGGAACAGCTACAGGTGGGGCAGAGAAGTGATTCAGAGCAACCCTGCAGAGGACTTGGGGGTGTTGGTCAATGAGAAACTGACCATAAGCCAGCTTCAGTATGCACTCACAGCCCAGAAAGCCAACCATATCCTGGGCTGCGTTAAAAGGAGCATGGCCAGCAGACCGAAGGAGGTGATCCTGCCCCTCTATTCTGCTCTTGTGAGACCCCACTTGAAATATTGTGTGCAGTGCTGGAGTCCTCTACATAAGGACATGGAGGTGTTGGAGCAAGTCCAGAGAAGGATGATAAGGGAGTTGGAGCACCTCCTGTATGAAGACAGGCTGAGAAAGTTGGGGCTATTCAGCCTGGAGAAGAGAAGGCTGTGTGGAAACCTCATAGCAGCCTTCCTATAGCTGAAGGGGACCTACAAGGATGCTGGGGAGAGACTCTTCATCAGGGACCATAGCAACAGGACAAGAGGATGTGGGTTTAAACTTAAACAGGGGTAGTTCAGGTTAGATATAAAGGAAGAAGTTCTTTACTGTGAGGGTGGTGAGGCACTGGAATAGGTTGCCCAGCAAAGCTGTGAATGCTCCATCCCTGGCGGTGTCCAAGGCCAGGTTGGACAGAACCTTGGATGACATGGTCTAGGGTGAGGCATCCCTGCCCATGGTAGGGGGTTGGAACTGGATGATCATAAGGTCCTTTCCAACCCAACCCATTCTGTGATTCTGAAGTATCTTAGTTTAAAAAAATTCTACCCTTACAAGGAAAACTACTGCTGGGAACTTGTATGCCACCTCCTTACACCTGTACACCACCTCCTTTTCTGCTTTACCATCGCTAACTAGGGTCTGTAAGGATTCTGATTACATCTTCATTCCTTTCACAAGATGTTTTCCTGCTGAAACTTGCCTAGAAGAAGCAGAACTGCAAATTTGCCAAGGAACTCAGTAAAGAGAACCACCCCCTTTACCAGGCGCCATCATCTTTTTTTACTAACCTCAAGAGGCAGAAGAAATAGTGTCTTAATACTCAAAATGTGATTAGCAGTAAAGGTTCTCTTCATTATTTCTCTGTGGACACTAACAATCAATATTAAGAGCAAGTTGTGGGTACAGATTTAAGTCTAATATGCCCTATCAATGTTAAAAAGGTCTGCCTGATCTTTGATTTTCTTTCCCACAGGAAACAGGAAATGGCACCTGTAAACAAACAAGTTATGGTACAGCCAGTAAGGAATGTGATTGTACATAAAACAATATTCATAGCAGGGAGAGTTGCAGAGTAGTTACAACTCATATTACATTTGACAAGCAGAGATTTGAAAGATATAAAAGCAGGCAGAAGTCACCACACTACAGACATAGGTCATCATGAGAAAATAAGCAATTTCAAGCTAAGATAAAAACCCAGCATTTTAAAAAGACATTTATTGGAGGGTAAATGAAATGCTGAACTTTCATTCAGCTTTATGATGCTGTATTGGAATCACTCCCTTTAGACACGGCCTTGTTTTTCTTGTTTGTTTGAAGAAAGAAAATACCTGGCTCTCACATGAAATAGTAGAGGCGACAGGGGCTTGTTACAATTTTCTTGCCTTCCCTTCCATCAGCTCAGACTGTGGGAGAATGCTTAAGAGAGAGCTTCCCTGAAGACAACTGGCTGGACCAGTACCTGAAGGTGACTGTATTATGGCACATTTCCTTCAGGAACAATTAAAGCTATTGAGAACATCTCATTGTGGCTTCAGAATATTAACAACATGAAAATTAGTTAACTTGCAAAATGCTGTCATTAACTGAATGGCAGCAGGAAGACATGCAAAACAGGGACATATCTATGAACAAAGAACTGAACATCAGAACATCAACAGAAGTGACAAACTGAATTACTATATCAATATAGGTAACCTTGCAAAGACTAATCAAAGAATGGGCTGCCTTCTATTAAAGTATGGCTTGATTTCATTTTTATTAAATAATGATTCACTAATCAAATTGTTAAGCCAGAACAGCACGAGTTCAGTGTTTTCTCTCAGGTAATGCCTTTTACAGTGCCTACTGTATTTAAGTACACAGCTTTATAAGTATCTCCCAAGAAACCCTCATAACCTCAAAGCATAAAGTCCACTGTCTGATCAACACTTCTTATGTGATCAGAATTCATTCAGTCTTTTCTGCTTTTGCATGTGTGTAATTCAAAGCTTTTTACACCTGTAGATTATGAATCTACAAAATCTTCTTCTGTCCTGCTGTAGTGCAGTAATTGGTCTTCTAATCCAAAAGTATCTATCAGTTGAGTGAGACTCACTTTCTTGCCATCTGCAGACAAGGTGGACTGGAGTTCATACAGCATCAGCTGGGTACTACTTCTCCATTTCACTATCAGAGCCTGCAGTTCAGACAGGTTGTTCTGAAATTGGGACAAAAGAAACCAAAAAAAAAAAAGTTATCATTTGCCGAAATGCGGAGTTTTTTGTTACCCTGCAGATCTATTTTTATAAAACACCTTAAACAGACACTACACAAACACCACACAGAAGTGAGTATTGTGGCTTAAATTAATAAGTGATCCATTCCACTTCAAAGAATGACCTAAAAGTGCTTTTTCAGAGGTCTGCCTCACCTTAGATCGATACATCTTAACCAGTTTGAGCCTTCGAAGTAGTTCTTCTTTCTCTTGCACTTGTTTCAGCAGCCTTACTTTTTCTTCCAGGGACTGCTGCTGACTACGATCAGCCTGTAGCACATCAGAATTCTCTGCGGATCCACAGAGACCACTCTCCTGTAAGGGACTTTTGACACATATATGTCCAGTGCCATTTCCTTCCAGGTTTTCCAAACCATCTTGCAATGTGGAACAATCTGTACTCGTCTTCGGCAGACACCCTTTGTCAGCATCAGGACAGTCTTTTTCTTCCGTGCTTATTTTGAGCCGCTTTGCCACTGCAATATTAGCATTAAATGAACGTCTTGTTTTCCTCAATCGCTCCCTCAAAGCTGCACTCATTGGCTAGAAAATATTAAAACAAAACCAAAGGAAGAGATAGATCAGAATAACCTAATTTTTGATCAAATTTCAAAGAACTGTTTATCCTGCTTATTATCTACATAGACTACAGTATATACGTAAAGATGATTGTAAAGCCGTAATTCCTAATTTTCTCCATAGTTTTCACAAATTTGAACAAACGCCTTTCTTTCATATACATTTGCACACACACCTGCAAGATATGGAAAGATTTACTTCCACATTTTCTGGGAGCAAAGCCTGTATTCTGCTGAGGCAAACCTACTCATCTAGTCTTTGTGCAGAAAGTATATAGCATATTTCAATATGGCTAATATTATTCCATCAAGTTCAATTCCCTCCTTTAGTTTAATGGAGATGAGGGTTCAGTTTTTTTGCTGTTCCATCCCACCACACATGAGTACCCGGATAAAACATCTGTATTCTGCTTGACAGTATTAGAAATGATCTAATTTTGACTTGTTCATGCTTTGAGATCCTTCACTGATAAGCATGTAAAGAGTGATTTTTTTTTTTCTTCAAAGTAAGAGTTAATTTTCATAATGTGCCTAATATTTTTACTTGCAAAAATATACTACAATATGGGGGAGAAGGATTAGTTAAGGAACACTTGCAAACTAGCCCTATCCTGTATAGGTCCAGGTGCTGAGTGTGATGGCATCACCATAACACATGCTAGGATGAACACCAAAGCAGAGCTCAGCACTATGGACAATATATGACCAGAAAGCAGTGTATTTTGTTCAAGTGTAAGCAGAAGGTCATCCTGCATACATAGCAACCTAGAAAATTAGGATCTGGGAAAACTAAAGATGACAGATTAAATTAAAAACAAACATAACAAACCCCACCACAAGCCCTAAATACTATTTACATTTATTAGTATGGCGCTTGGGTTATATTGCTCCATCACTTGTTTTCACAGCAAACATCTGCATATTCAGAGCAAAGTACACTGAGCACATTCCTTACTTGGACAACCTTCTAGCTATGTGTATAAGCTGCATATCTTTAGCCTTCCAGCAAACAGTATCTTAGTGACTTCTGAGTACATAATGACTTCACAAACATTTTTGTTACTACAAAGAGTCACATTATTGGGCAACCAAGTAAGTTTTCATACCTGTTTCCCTGAACTAGTCACCCGTGGAACTGCTGTCCCAGAATCCTTTGGAGTATGGCACAAAGATGGCAATTTATCAAGCACTGGTTCTTCCATCTCACAACAGACAGCAATTTCTGTTAAAAGACAGAATAAATTATGTATGGTGCCATTTTCACCTGATTATAATGAGCCATGTGGCTGCAGAAAGGAGGAAAAAGGCCTAATAAGAAATACTAAAGCTTATTTTCTAACTGGCAACTTCAAAAAAGACATCTTGCTTTGTGAGTGGCTTCAAGAGAATGAATGACACTACTAAGTAGTATAAAGCATCATACTATGAATTTTTTAGGTTATTTTTCTCTCACTCCTAAAATTCTGGATTTTTTTCTCTAAAAGATGAAAAATATTATAAAAAGTCTTAGTTACTCTCCACAATATCTTTTTTTTCTTATCTGATATACTCTTTCAAGTGCTAAAAAGGAGCAAGACAACATATGAAACAAACCCATTACAGTCCGTCTATAAATCAGACATTGCATGGATCAGATCCTGCAACACTGAATTCATCAAAAAAGCTCACTCCAAACAAACTGTATTTTCTTGACCTGGATGACCTTTAATACTTGTCTAACTCAAAAGAACAATAATTACTAAACCAGGTGTGAAGAACCAGTCTTTTAATTTTAACTGCATCCCAAGCAGTGACAGAAGGATTGTTGGAACCACAAGATTTTTATTGTCCCGATGTACAAACAATCCTTTCTAGAAAACAAAATAATTGGGTACAAAAGTCTGAAAATAATCCACTCTCTCATTTGAGCCTTCTGGGGATGCTGCTTAAAAAGGAAATTACTCACACAAGTAGAATTTTAAATCGAAAGTAAGCATCCACAATCTGCTTAAAAAAGAACCTCAATTAAAATAACAAGTCCTGCCTCCCAGCATGTACCAACTTCAAATTGCTTTGTCAGTGTTTATCTTAGTCTAGCACTTGTGAACGACCTGCTAATGACCAAAATACAGCTGGAAAACTGTCAGCTTCACCTCCCTTTAGCTGCACATTGCAATTAGAAGTTTCAAAACAGAAGCCTTTAAAAAATGACCTGGTCTTCCTGATTCTATACCAAAGGGCACAGGCCCTCAATTATCTTACAAGTCAACATTCTTCCAATTGTTCAAAATTCAACATATGGTATTTGATTTAAAACCTCCCAACCTTTAGTAAACGAAATCCAGTTAATTGGGTATTTTAGCAATCTATCAATTAAACAGGAAGCCCACAGCACCCATTAAATACAACACAGGCTTTTATTTCTTACTGTAAGCAAGAGCCTAGAAGAAGCTACCTCATGCCTCTGTATACAATAGGTCACAAATATGTGATCAGTCTTCCCCAGCAGCAAAATCATTTAAAACTTAAGAGCTTCAACAGAATCCTGTCCTGCGACTTCCACTGCGATTATCTGTCTTCAAATAACCATGACAACGAGTAATTTTTCCAGTGCTTCACTAATGCTGTTTCTTTAACTCTCTGTTTCGCAGCACATTCATAGATCAAAGAATGATTTGGATTGGGAAGAACCCTAAAAATCATCTCGTTCCAAGCCCCCTGCAACAGGCAGGGACACCTCCGCTATACCAGATCACACAGATCTCCTGCACTCTTAAAACCCTTCCCCAATATCTCAGCCCAAGTATCCTTTACATTTTCAAACTGTGATGTTTTTATCACACAGACAAATATTTTTGTCCAGTAAGTAAGGAAAACTCGGGCTAGAAGGGGGGATAAAGGCAATTTTGCACTTCAGTACTAATTCAACTTTTTGCTTTGGGCAAGTCCCTGATGCTACACGTCTTAGCCTTCCTGCTTATAGCTACACTATGCAACAACACTCGCTCCTCCTGCACCCTCCTCTCACCAACCGAAGGCTCTGTTACCATTCAGCAACTTTTTTCCAGCCAACTCTCCGCACCGCACAGCCGCAGAAAGAAGGCTGCCATAAGGCAGCACACAAGCACAGCCACAGACCCGAGGAGTTATTTCTGAGGTCAGGCACCATGGAAGGTCAAGAGGCACCTCAGAAATCGAGCACAGCAGCACAACCGCAGCCCGAGCCACACGCCGTGGAGCAAGGGGAGGCCCGAACTGGGCCCCCAGCCCGCCCCTAGGAACCAGTTGGGCCAAGATCCAGGATGAGAGCCAAGGAAAGGGCCAGCGCTGAGGGACCCGCTCCGCTCCTGCCACCCCAGCACCGCAGCGCTGTGGGGAGCAGAGAGAAGAGCCAAGCGAGCCAAGCCCGCACCGGCCGCGGCGCTTCAATTTCCCGCTTCCGGGAAAGAGGCGGGGCCAAGGCAGTGCGCATGCGCTTCCCCCCGCCGTATCGCGTTGCGCTTGCGCTCAGGAGAGGGCGGTGGGCGTGGTAATGGTGCGGTGCGGTGCGGGCGGGCGCAATAGGATTGTTAGCACGCGCGGTCGGGCGGGATCGATCGGATGGGGTGTTGCTATAGTCGTGGTGGGTAGAGGGCAGAGGAGGGCTTCTGGAGCCTCCGTGCAGGGCGCCCGGCGAGCCTCGTTGCAGCCGGGCATGCCAGGCTGTGCTGTGTCTCTTAGGAGTTTCCCGAAGGTACTGTGCCATCTTGCTGTAAGTGTCTATGTGCTTGGGAGTCAGCCTGGGCATAGAGTGCTCTCTACTGTGAGGGCAGGGCAGGCCCCGCCTTTTGGCGCAGACAAGGGAGGTACAAGCTTCCCAGGCCATCCATCGCTTCTGTCCCAGGCGCTGTCTGCTCGCAGAAGGGGGATGGGGATGTTCCTGTATCTGAGGAACACATCGATGGGATCTGAATGGCACTGTCTTGGTTGTGAGGGAAGGAGAAGGAAGTGAAGAAACTTGACTGGACAGCCAGGCAGGTGAATTGTTATAGTGACAAGGAGCAGCCCCAGCTGTAGTTGCAGTCATGCACTTCAGAGCAGGATTAGAGTGCCCTGGCTCTCAAAGGCACTGATGAAGCAAATGTGATTTTCATTAACTTTATCAGCAAACTTTCCTCCCATGCTGCAGACCTGGTTTCTCCACATGGACTTGGCATTTCTCAAAACTGATTTGCACAAAGTCTTTTTCAAATATAACTGTTAGGACTGAGCAAGTGAGCTGCAGAAATATAACACCAATACCTCACAGCTCAGAGAGATGATGGATCTGTGGTTTCTTCAGTGCTGCCCACAGCCAAACTGTTCTGTGCTGTGCATTGAGGCCTTGCGCAGCTGTGCCGAGTGTTGCATGTGAAGTATATGCACCCATATGCTTTTGCTAGATCATGCCCTTAATCTGCAGCACAAATGCATTGATTTCCTGCCTTATTCTTCCTCACAGCCACAGATGAGGAGTGCATTTGTCTCTTCACCTTGTGTAACTCCCATCTGTACTGAGACAAGATGCACTCTTGCACTGAAAGGTGAGTAAGCCCTGAGGGTAGATGTGATCATATATTAGCCATTGCTGTGCTTTTAAACACAAGTATACGCAGATTCACTCACTTCAAATAGAATTTCACAGGGATGATAGCAACCTTTTTCTCTCATACAATAAAAAGTATCAAAGCATTCAAAGCCCATCCAGAACAAGTCACTTTGGGAAACCTGAGAACTTGGGGCTTTTAGATTTCTCCTTGTATAGGAGTTGAGGAGGTGAAAGTGGTTTAGACTAGTCCCAGTAGCAAATGGGGCAAGTTAGATTATGTGATTAAATTGTGTAATCTTTTATAATCATCTAGGGAAAAACCTCACACAATATCTCAACTGTTGAGGCAGTTTGGAGGCATTTTTTAAACCAGCAAACCTGCCTTTGTTTAATACCTGCAGCTGACTTTATGTCATAAGTTTGTTTTTGGTGGGGTTTTAATGTTGTTTGTTTGTTGGTTTTATTTTTTGTTGGTTTTTTCTTTTTGCTTTGTTTTGGTTTTTAATGTTAAAAATGGATTCCTGAGTGTGACAGTAAAAGTGCTAATAGAATTTTTGCTGCAAAGGTACCAAATGGGTTGGACCTCAGATACTCTGGAGCTTTGAAATGACATGTCTCCAAGTTTGCAACATAATCCCTTCTGTCTGAAGGATGGTCCTGGCTTTAAATTACTCATGCTCTGTTGTGCAGACATGTTAACAGTTGAGTTGCACAAGAACAACAAAGTTTGAGATTTTAGATCATTTGCCAGCAGAGATTCCTGTATGATTTTGCAGGAGCATAACACATGAAAAAAATCATCCTGTGCATTATCATTGCTACTTCATTTGAGCAACACCCACGTGCCCCACCCCAAGTAAGGATTACAGTCTGCTTGAGATTGTGAATACAGAAAGACGGGTCCACATGCTGGGTTTATGAGTTTAATGTACTACACATAGTGTAGAGAAAAGGAAATGCTATCATCAGTATTCACTGATGGGTAATCACTGTAGGAAGAGACCCTGCTTCAGTTTGGTAATAAGTGTTTAGCTGTTTTTACCACATTTACCTATGGGTTTACTTGGTGTTTACATGTAGTACTGCGAAAACATGACTTGTCCAAGACCTGGAAGAAGGGCCCTGATGAAGCTGGGAACTAGAGTGTCATCACTCACTCTCCAGTGACTATCCAGTACTTTTATTGCAGAAACCCAGTACTGATGGATATTATGTTATCTTGCAACTTGGTGATGGCAGATAGGAGACAGACTAACACCTTCCTCTCAAAAAGTGTGCATCTGTTTCCCTTGAGGAAAAGAGTTTATCTATGTGTTATTGATCCTGGCATGTTTATGGCATGTGGAGAGTGTTTCTCATACTGTTCAGTTAAGCTCACTAGTATGTACAGGTAGGTAGAAGGTTCCCTGCAAAACAGTCTTTATTAAGCATTATAATGCTATTGTTTGATTGATTTATTTTTTTAAATTCTTTTGTGTTAAGAATAGTTTGGGGTAAGCAAAATATAAGAAAAAAATACACAGGAAATTGTGCACAGGGTAATAAAATTATTGAGCTCTATCTGCTGAACGTATTGCTGCCCTTCAGAGAAACTTGTTTCTCCAAGGAACTAGAAGGAAAATGTGCCTCCTTGTTTTATGTTCTTTAGTGTTTCTGTGATGACATTGTAGTGATTGGATGTTTTTTTTCAGTTGACACAAGTTTGTCTGACAATTGGAAGACATTCTCTATGTATTGTTTGTTTCATTAATTTTATATTACCAGACAAGCACTAGGGCTCACACATCAGCACTGACAGGACAAGAACATGTTATATTTCCCTACAGACGTCATCTGTAGTAACAAAGCCAAAATGAAGAGTAATAGTAAAGGATACTGGCTTTGTGTTCAAAGACTCCAGTCTGACGTTTCTAAGTTCTTCCAAAGTGCCAGGAGCATCAGAGAACTTCCATTTAACAGCTTGCTGGGCAGCACAGCCAGGACTTTTCTCTCTAAAAAGTTACTGTGAGTAACTGAGATGTTAGTCAACATACTGTCTTAAGGCACACACTTAAGAAGAGAAGGAACTGCTTTACCTCGTCTTGTTTCTCTGAAATCTGTTGATCTTGTTGAAAGCTAAATGATGTATCCTGACACATGAAGTACACTCTGCACTGTCTTTGTATTCTCTCTTGCCTGAGGCAGGAGGGTGGGATATTTTTATGTGCCTAACCACTAACTGCTGCAGAAGTTTTCAAATCCTCCCCACTTCAGCATGGGCCTGAGGCTGTGTTTTTGCTGGCTGTAATTCACTCCTCAGAAAACTGTTCTGACTTGCCTATAGCCATGTAAATATATCAAGGGAAGGGCTTTATAGACCAGATTCCAGGAGTAAGACCAGTTTACTACAATAAAACCTGTCCTTGGGAGATACATTTTGCCCTCATAATAGTGCAAATGTCCAGTAATTACAGTGAAGTCACTAGGAGGACATCAGTACGAAGCTAAAGCAAAAGGAAAGTTTTGTTGTTTTTTCTATTTTACATTTGGGTCTGGCTTAGACTATCCCTTTCTTTTTACTTCAACTTTCAATGTACCTGTCTTGAAAAGAAAAACTGACATAATTTATTGTAGCTAAGGGGCACTGCAATTTGCCATTACAAAAGATAATGCAAGAGGAGGCTGAGATGGGATTCCTTGGTCTCGCTGCTGCATGTGTGAATAGCCAAGTGGGTGAGGCACAGGGACTAATAAAAGGGAAGGGCGCAAGGATTGTCTCTTACTTTTGTGTCTGCTTGTGGGATTTTCCTTGACACAGACATGCCAAAACCTACAGTTTGAGTCTTTGCAAGGCTGTAGCAGACAAAGGAAACAGTAAACAGATCTTTAGTGTTCTTGTCTTTGCTGGAGAACTGATTGATCATTACCTTAAGAAAACTCAAACCTTTTAAATCTATGCCCTCACCTAAACTAGTCCCTTGTGTGGCTTTTGTCATCTGTGATGGTCTGAGCATATTTTTGTGTTAGAGGTATTTGGACTGTAGTGGAGCTTGGAATCATTCTGTTTTCTCATATACTCAATAAAGAAGTTAACATGCTGTGCTGTACCTTTTAGGTTGCTGGCATTTACTTGTGCTGCTGGAATTGGTGAAGCTGAAGAAGTGGATGTGGTTTATTTGCAAGCACAGATGAGCTGCTTTGAGAGCAATTACCCCTAGTCTGGAGGCCTTGGGTGGACTCATTAGATTAAACTGGGGTACCAACAAGTTATCCAGGTAAGCACAGATGGAGATGCACACCTTACCTTCTTCCGGGACTCTGGAGGTTTTACTGTTGTTCTGAGTATAACCATGAGCAAGTAGTGTCCTTCAACACTTCAGCAGCATCATTGGTTAGATGATAGGATAGCCATTCTACCCAGGAAACCTCCTTCCCTACCAGGCTGCAGCGTCAGCAGGCAGGATTCAAAAATACACTTCCTGTCATTAAGAAAGAAATTAGGTCATTTACCTAAGGCTAGAGAAAGCCTCCTTATAAAGTAAAAACTAGGATGTCTTTTCATAAGAATGAAATACAAATGTGGTATTCATGGGAGTTTTCCATCTCTGGGTACTGCTGGCAATGAAGTCGCATCTTGAGGGCTAAGATGCCAGTGTGGCAATGCTGTCAGCACTGACCATGCTTCTGTTGCAAACCGTGCTCACAGGCAAATACACTCATGTGAGAGATGGCTTAAAGCTCTCTCCTGGTGTCCTGGTCGTGTATTTAGTAACTTACATAATGTTTTAAGTGTGCATAATTGTGATATGGGGGGTATGTCTGTATTGCTCATGCAAACAAAATCACCTGTTGAGTGACATGGTCTAGTGTGAGATGTCCCTGCCCATGGCAGAGGGGTTGGAACGAGATGATTTTAAGGTCCTTTCCAACACAAACCATTCTATGATTCTGTGATAGCTGCCTCAGGATTGCAAGTAAGGCGGTTCACCAAGAATTGTGAACAGATGTGAAACTCCCACATTTTAATAGAAAGGTTGAAGCAAATTCTTTACAAGCCAAGACTTAAGGTACTCACAGGCAACGGGAACTCTGTAAATACTTATCAACCCTCCTCTCAAAATACTCATCTATAGGGAAGAAAACAAGGATGCCTTCTGCACCATTTCCTTTTGCAAGTAAAATGTCCTGTGAAGCTTTTGGGCTTCTCCTCATTTCTTGAGTAGAATACACTGTTTATGCCAGTTGCGGCTTATTTCTAAATGGTTATTTTAACGTTTGTGAACTGTATTGGTTCAGTGCAAATTTTTTATTCGTGTTCACACTGAAAATTAGTTTCAGTCCCTTTCTCTACATAGGCATAGAGGAAGAGCTTTACTGGTGAGTGTGTGGTATTTTCTTACAGCCTCAGTGGGTTAAAGTGATTGCTCTTATATTATTTTTACTGTTTTATTGACTTACTGCAGCTTAGCCCTTGTGACATTTTGAAGTCATTTAGAAAGTTCCTGCTGAACTGAAGGGAAGCAGAACTACACTATCCTGATGGAAGTTAGTAGAAGTGTGACATATGGAGTGAACTAATGGCAAAATTTCATGTGGTGCTGAGATGCTGGAATTGCAGCTGACTGCATTAGCATAAGCATTTCACACTGTGTTTAATGTGTGTGTGAAGTATCAGTCTCCCTCTCAACACATTAAGGAAACTGTATTGTGGGTGAAGAGCATTTGTCTTAAATGGAGTCCAGGAATGCTGAACCGATACTAAGTGGAAGAAGAAAGTTCTGTAATGACCCAGGTGGGCAAATGCTTCCCACCTTAACTGGGGACATTTCCCATCAGTAGCCCATGTAGCTTTGAGGCTGTGTCATGGCACCAGTGACCTCCATCACATGTATCAATAGTCACTGAACATCAAGCTTTCTTTGTCACCAACCTCTCTGATGACAGCCATGCAATACCATTTCAGGTAGCACTCCTGTAACTGGAAATCTCCCAGTACTAGAATTATCCCAGTACATCCCATACACAGCTGAAAGAGCTGTTCTGGTTTTGATGTTTTACAGTTTAGTGCATTTTTCCCTTGAGTTAATTACAAGCATTTTATGGGTAGCATATGCCAGAATAAGCTGTTTCATCATAGTTAAATGGTTGGTGGTAACTCAACACATGGGTATGCATTGACAAGTTTTCTCTTGAAAGACTCCACAGGAGTTAGATCAGTAGATAGATCACCCTGGAACTTTAGCTAGAATATACCCTATCTCTTCTTGAGTCTATGAATCTGGGTATGACTAACCTGAAAACTGCACATCCGTGTCTGGATAGGAACTCCTGTGTGGGATTAATTTTTCTAGGATCAACAATGCACATATGGGTGCACCCTACTTAATCATGTGTGATATGTGGGTATAAAGAGTAATCAAGAATATTATCATCTACTCCCTGCAGTTCATTTTGTTTGGTAACATCTTTCTTTTCCATGTCAGTGAGGAATTCTGGGTCAGAATTTTTTTTTTCCTTAAAGCAGGATTCTCTGTTTTTAAAATCAAGTATAGAAGATGTTAAACTACCCCTGGTCTAACACTTCCTTCTCCTAGCCTTCTCTCAAACCTAAAGTGACACCTTTCTCACAAGTACTACTATAATACAGGAGCTACTACTACTTTGCTTTCCCAGTAGGTGTGCCTAGCTGTAACTGCTGAATTTCTAAAGATGTGTTTAACACACAAAGACAATAGGCAGAGATTGGAAATGTCAAAAAGGAGGATTCCTTCTCCAGAGAGAGCTTTTGTGCCATACCTGTGACTGGAAAGTCTTGCTGTTTAGCTGTTGCCTTCTCAAGGAGTTCCAGGTTCCATTTAGAATAAATAAATAGCTCTCTTCACCAATCTCCAGTTTCTCAAGTACACCATGGGTACATCTTGCAGGTGAGAAGTACAACTATGTCTCAAGCCAACACACTGGTGCGATGCTGAAAGTTGATACTGGCCTGCAACGTCACAGTGACTGCACAGCACTGCTGGGAAAACTGCAAATGAAGATGCTGCCCTTTCTGCTCAGTGCTGCAGGCAGTGTGCCTCAGTTCTGCCAGTGAGGTGCAGTATGGATTTTTAATGATCAAGCCTGCAGTCTAATTTTGACGTTAGACAACCAACCTAAATTACAGCTCTGTGGCGAGGCCACCAGGCAGTAGAGAAGTTGGGAGGACCTCAAGAAGCTAAAGAATTCATACATTTTCCTTTTATGATTAACCTTAGTTCACCAAAGATACATTGCCATGTGTATTGCCAAGTCTCAGAAGCAGGCCAGAGTGGTGAAGTCATTTGTGATATACTCTTAAGACTTAGGTGTGTCACCAGAAGCATGGGAGACAAAAAAATAGCAAGGATGTGGCTCACATATGTATCTTACACAGAAATATTTACTTTTCCTTTTCTAAGCAAACCTGTGTGCAGCCATCCTCACAGATGAGATGGAGAAATTGCGATGATTTACAATGCAGAATGTGAAGGAACAAACCACACACCCTGAAGTCACCATGATAAACTCTATTACTGCACTTATTTCTGAAACGGGCAAAACACATGCATCAAATTCACGACACTACAAATAACCACAGTAAGTAAACAGAACAGAATTAGGAACACATAATTCTAATAGTCCCTTTAACACCAATCTAACCACAGTTCACTGCCCTCCCTTCTGTGAGCTGATCGCTCGTGACTGGCAATTACTTAGTCTCTGTTTCCATTCTGTCTTCTTCCCACTTGGACTCTGTCTGCCTAAGTTTTCATTATAATATTTTATGTGCATGTATTGGCTTGTTGATTTCTTTATGTTTTGCTTGATTGCATCTGCTTGGTGTGCATTAGCTACCACAGATGCTGTTCTGTCTGCTGCATTTTGTGTACTCAAATGGAGGTTATCGAACCTCTTTATTGACTAGGATGGGGATATTTTGCTTACCAATGCCTCATCAAGCATTAAGCGTTAGACATGACTGTTTATTGGCAAAAGAATTTGCTTCTATGCATATTAAGAATACTGTTCATGGCTGTATTGTTAAGGAAATATCTTATGAAACTGTAAGTTAAACGCTGTCTGCTAGTCAGGTAGATGAGGTTCCCAGCAATTTGGCATTGGTTGTCCTTCACCAGCAAAATATGGTAGTTCTTACCTGCAGTTACAAGTTAAAGACATTTGCAAACTTCCAGATGGCTGTTATCATAGAATCATAGAACAGTTAGTGTTGGAAAAGACCTTAAGATCATATAGTTCCAAACTCCCTGCCATGGACAGGGACACCCAAGGATCTGTCCAACCTGGCCTTGAGCACCACCAGGGATGGAGCATTCACAACTTCCTGAGCAACCCATTCCAGTGCCTCACCACCCTTACAGTAAAGAATTTCCTCCTTATATCCAATCTAAACTTCCCCTGTTTAAGTTTGAACCCATTACCCCTTGTCCTGTCACTACAGTCCCCAATG
>WYDI02000426.1:0-13267 GCA_009867235.2 Psittacus erithacus
TTCCCCATCCCTCCGGGAGCCGAGGGAGGAGGTGGGGGGACAGTGAGTGGGCTGTGTGGCAGGCCTAAACCACGACAGGTGGGATGAGAAAAGGCCTTGGCTCTGTGTAAGCAGTGAACAGTAGTAACGAAAACATCTCTGTATTATCAACACTGTTTTCAGCACAAATCTAAAACATCATGCCATACCAGCTACTATGAAGATAATTAACCTAATCCCAGCCAAAACCAGCACAACCTTTGAAACCTGAAGCTGAGGTGAATAAAGTACCAATGGTTTGTTTGTTTTGGATTTTTTTTGCTTGGCCTAAAGTGTAGCACTTAACTTAGTGCGATGGCACTTCAGGTGTTTTCAAGTCATATAAGCATAGGCGGCTAAGTTAGGAATCCATGTAAGGAACCTCAAGTCCCCACAACTCACCCCTCCCATTTACCGGAAAAGAGACAAAAATTTGATTCTTGAAGTCACCTCAAATCTCTTTGCATACTTCAAATCAGGCCACCTCATAAGAAAATATTCTCACTCTTCTGAAGGCAAGGCTGCATTTTAGCCCAGTCTTCTGACTCACCTGAATGCAAAAACACCCAAAATATTTTCTTAGTTCTTATGCTTCCAATTCTTATAATAGTCATCTAATTTACAGAATTCTTTGGGGCTTTACTCTGTCTTATTTACTGGTAGACAGATTTTCCTAATCTACATTGTATTCCTGCATCAGATTTGAGTTCAAAATGCATGTGTGGGAAAAGATGTAAACAGATGAGTTCTAGATTCTGTCACATCCTGCTATTCAAGTATCTGGGGAAGGCGAGAGAGAGGTATATCTGACTGATAGAATCTTTCAGAGTAGAAGTTTTCCTTTTGGATTTCAGATGTTATTTCCTTATGGAACTGACCCTAACACAGAAGATAACCACTTTTTATTCTTTGTTATTTGTTGTTTTGTATCTTTAGGCACACAAAAAGCAGTTGCAGTGACCAGGCACCATTTCTCAAGTTCTGTATCTCTCACTTTGTGGCTGAAAACATGCAGTTTATAAAATAAAATTGGCCATTTTAGAATTAAGAAAAAAAAAAAAGTGGGACTCTTTGTGGTTTAATATGAATTAACTTAAGTACAAAAATGTAATTCAGACAAGTAAGGCTGAACTTTCGTGCTATGTCACCATATAGAAACATTACAGATCAATTTGCACAGGAAACAAATGTTACCTAGTAACCTCAGCATTCTAATTATGTCTGGTGGTTTATGCACAGAGAAAATTTTTAATCACAGTGGTTTCACAGCTCCTCTGCCAACATCCTAATATTAACTGAAGGTCTACTAAGCTTTACTTTCAAGAGTGTTTGGATGCTTAATGAATCGTAATGTCAAAGACTGCCAATAAATCACTCTTGAAAAGAAATCTCATTTCAGTCTCATTTCTGTAGAAGAAATAACTAAGAAGCAGGCCCAGTCCTTTTCACTTATAGCAAAGAGGTTTTTATTTCAGTGGATTTCAAACAAAACCTGCTATTTTCCAGCAGAATAATTATGCAAAATAAAACTGACCGCTATAATTACCAAAATCTACAACATTTGGATTAACTCCACAAAAGAAGTCCTTTGAAGTGTGCTTCAAAAGTGGAAAAAATTCGATTTAGGTCTACACAATTTACACTCCAGAGAGAGATTGAAAATAAGAGATTTCCAAGCAATTCCCCTTTTAAAACCAGGAAAGAAATTAACATAACACTTCCTTTGATGGATGTCCCAAATGTGCCGGACATTGCCAAACCCCCTTCCAGCGTCCATATGGAAAAGGCCTTTTTGTCAGCTGAATTTTAGGCAAGCCAACATTATTTTTGTTTTCAGTTATTTTATGGTGTTAGTGAAATTATAATTTTTACTACAGTGATCTATGTTGTTCTTTTCCTCTGCCACATCTACTATAAAGCACGGAGTAACTGCTGTCCAGTTAATAAAATACCTATGCCAGACTGTTTCCCAAGGTCACTTTCTGTAGTAACTGCCTTTCATCAGATCCCTTCAGCCTCTCCAGAGCAATTCCATTCCCATTTCTAGTCAGGTCTTTCCCAAAACTCTCTGATCAAGAACAGAAAATCTCATCCGGTTTTCACTGCCTGTACTAAAGCCTTGGTCATGGTACAGTACTAAGCAATTCCTCTCTTTTATGACACAGAGCCACTGGAAGTGGGATTACTAGGGGAATCATTAGCAATCATCACTGAGTAAAGGCCAAGTGATCACAGGTAAATGCAGCCAGATTTTCATCAGGAATTAATCTTTAATTTACATGTTTTTCTCTCTACTATAGTTACATACAAACATTTACATATCAATTTTGGCAATGTGAAAGGCTATTTCCAGCTTCTCTATTCACTATAGAGGAAACTGGTAATAAAGTTTAAGGCAAAATCCTACTAAACTGCCAAAAATCTATTGTAGCTTGTTTTTAAACCTTTCTAAAGTGGTAAAAAAGACCCACTCCATTGCTTTTCCATATACATAGTCATTTACTCAAAATATTCCAGTCTGCTCAATCACAATGCATCTCCACAGCTGAATACTAGGCCACTGAATAACTCATTTCTGTTTCTAGCTCACTACCCTGTTTTAATGCTCATTTCTTGTTTGCCTGTTGTACAGAAACTACAGAGAAAAGTTATAGCATGTGGCAAGAAAAGGAAGTGCCTTATAGAAGTGAACATGTACTGAATAGCATGTTAGTGAAGTCAACCAGTGAAACCTTGAGAAATCAATGAGATTATTCCCACTCATGTCCACACACATCAGGCAAATCCTTTAGTGGCTTTCAAGGCTAGTCTGGCAGGAAACATGAATCAAGGACTTTTAACAATGTTATTAAATGATATCTTCAATTATAGATATTCTGCACATAATAAAATATTCCTGCTCAAGTTTTCCACCTAACCAGGAGGTGATATCCAAAATGTACTTAACATTTCTACGGATGTTAAGTATAAGTAAGCAAATCCATTACATATGATCAATGCAATCTTTCAGATGTGTTCAAATTGTCAACGTCCCAAACTATTTTCAGACCTTCTTCCTGTTAACGTATACTGAAGGTAGATATGGAAAAGAAAGAAAAGCAGTCTGTTGAACATGGACTTTATTTCAAAGCATGTAACTACTCTGGCATTTGGTATTGCCTCAACATGGCTGTGGGCAAGCAGCCACTCACAAACTTAAAGACATTCTGTGAATTTAAACTATAATTTTGGAAACAGCTTGCTGCTTATGCATTGTAAACTAATACTGGGTTTTTCCAGTGTGCTGTTCATTTGCTGGAAAACTTGTCTCTCTCTCACATAAAGCCAGAAATGCTTTTTGTTTTCTTGTTTCCCAAAAGCAGAATGGTACACTGAATGGCAAAATAAGCGAGCCAGTTTAAAGACCTGAACACCAAAAAACCCTCAGTCATTCTTCTTTGAAAGACCGGGATTTGGGAGTGAGTAGATGGAGAGGTTCACTCCCTGAAGCAGGTCATTGTAGGATCAGAAAAACACTAGTGCTCATATATGGGAATCAGTGGGAGCATCAGCAGAAGCTACTGAAATATTTGACCCCCTGAGCCATACGTATAACAAATGATAAAGTATGAACAAAAGCATTTTGATTTTTTTTTTTTTATTTTCCAAATAGAAACAAGATTTGAAAAATGGGGTAGAACGTATTTTGATTTGCAAAAGAAAGAAAATTACATACCATATATTTTAAAAAGAAATTCTAATTCTTTGGTTGGGGTTTTTTAATATTTTTCAAAATATTTCGTTCATTAAAAAGCTGTGCTTCAGAGTTTTTTTGGAAGAAGGGTATTTAAGCGTATTTTTTTTTCTTAAACCAATGCAATCTCACCATAAACATTATGCAAAAATGTTACTTCAAATCTCTATTAAAGAGGAAAGAATTGCTTGTTTATAAGAACTTTTCTTAGTAACATTATTAGTGAATTCATACAAGCTTTGGCAATTATTAAGTGTATTGGCAAATCAACTTTTTTTTATTGGAAAACCTGATATCTAGGCTATCAGATAAATAGAAATAGAGAAGTAAATTAAACTGCAAATATTCTTATGCTTTGGGGTAATGCACTTCCCTGGTACTTTAGTTTCCATAGACCATCTCTTTTGAGGGGCAAGGATCATTGCCAGGGTATTTTTACTATTTTGGTATACGAACTGCTGTGCTTTTTCAAGATTTTCATACTTAAGGATCTTTTCACACCTTCTCGAAAAATAAGATCATAAATTTAATTTACAAAATACTTTCTTCTTAAAATTAACAGGAATGGTTTCTTGGAGTTTTCTCCTTTTTTTAATTATTCCTTCTAGCATCATATTGAAGCGGTCAGACTTTGTTTTGTGAGTAATGGCATGTGGCTTCAATATCCCAGGTGAAACATAATCAAAGTTAAGCATGGAAGCAAATGTTTGCAGGACTGATGCTTCAAGCAACTTACAAAAATAAATTAAGAAGACGGTTGATTCTGTCTTTGTCTCTTTCTTTTTCCTTTGGATCTCAAGGGAATCATCTACATGAGGACTCCACTGAAAGTGATACAACTTTATGAAATGTTTTTCTTCCCCAGAACACATCATTCTACGAAAACTACAAAGCATTAAAGATGACCCATCTGAATCCAGCTCTGTTCTTGTCACCAAGTTATCAGCCAAGACTACTGGACTCATTCATATATATTGTTAAGATTTCAGAAATTCATATATGACTTGGCAATTTAATCCAAAGGTATTGGTTCTCTCACTTTTATCAAGAGATGCATTGTCCACATTTTTTTTTCTTGGTACAGAGGCATTAATGTGTTGAAGATTTACACTGAAATCTACTTTAACGCATTCCTGGTTTTCTGTTAGATGCCCACCTACATCCTATAGTTTTCACGAGTCATTTTTCTTTCTATGTACTTTCCAATGCAGTACATACTTTAAAGCTGAAATATCTGTACAGTCCTTTCCTCACCATTTTCTTGTTTTCTTCTTTGTTTCTTAGACTTCTGAGTCTGTATTTCCCAGATCTGTGACTTTTCAGTTTAATAACAGCATTGTTTCAATTTTGTTAGCTAAGACATTCCTTCACATTTGAAATGTACCTGTGTCATGTGAATACTGTCATGTGACAATACTAAATCACTCTTTAAATCACTTCAGCACAATCAAAGCAATTAAGCCCTGCCATGCAGTCTCACACTCACCCCCACCCCCCCTTCCTCCCTCAGCTCCCAGAGGGATAGGGAGGAGAATCGAAAGAATACAACTCCCACAGGTTGAGATAAAAACAGTCCAGTAACTAAGGTATAACACAAATCACTGCCGCTACCACCAATAATAACAATGATAAGGGAAATAACAAGGGAAGAGAATACAACCACTCAACACCGACCAGTACCCAGCCCCACCCCAGCAGAGATCTAAACCTTCTGGATAACTGCCTCCAGTTTACATCCTGGGCATGACGTGCTGTGGTATGGAATACCTCTTTGGTTAGTTTGGGTCAGGTGTCCTGTCTCTGCTTCCTCCCGGCTTCCCCTCCTCCCTGGCAGAGCATAAGGCTCAAAAAGTCCTTGGTCAGTCTAAACAGTCTAAGCAGTAGCTAAAAACATCGGTGTTATCAGCGCTGTTCCCAGGCCAAAAGTCATAAACACAGCACTGCACCAGCTATGAAGAAGGACAAAAAATGACTGCTACTGCTGAACCCAGGACAGTATGCTAAAGAAAATAAAACACATAAAAATATCAATCTTTGGCTGGGAGATGCTAAAAGTAACATTAAAGCCATAAGAAACTCATATATCTGAAATGCAGCACAAGAATGTGACTTGCATATCTCTGGTTTTTATGGAAGAAGAAATTATTGGGTCTTTTTTCTCTCCAAATCAAGGTTTATTTTGGTTAATCATTTAAGAAATTACAGAAGAAATTAAAGCAATACTTTATGTGCAACTTACACTTGGCACATACAGAACTGTTTCTAAAGTCTCAAGATGAGGCCATGTGATCACCCTCCTCCATGCACAAAAGCAGGTCCATACATATTTCTGTGTGCAAAAAATTGTTACAACCTAAGTCTTTGCCTGATAAGTTTGCAAATACATGAGTGTCATATCCTGAAAATTTGGCTGGTAGCATAAAAGCAGTCGAAAGCATACCTGAAAAATCAGCTGATACTGCAATTCTTTCTCTTGTTTTAGATTTCAATAAAGAGCACAAGACTGTGGTATCTCCATCCATGGAGATGTTCAGAACCCAAGTGGACATAGCTGTGAGCAACCTGCTGTAGCTCAACCTGCTCTGAGCAGACTAGACAATCTCCAAAGGTGTCTTCCAACCTCAGCTATTTCATTATTCTGTAAGTTTTGGGTCACTGTAGATGGCAATATTCTAGTGATTATTCCTGTCGCTACTGCTTAGCTTCAGGCAGCAACAAAAGGTTTTATCCCATGTGGACCTAACAAATTCCAGACACATGGGTAAGCTACAAATGCCTGACTCACTGCAGAGAATGTGATTAGGTGTGGCTAGTTCTTATTCAAGTAACTATTCTGTAAATTAAATTGCAGGTTACTGCTATCTCTGACACAAATCCAAAGCCCACTAAACTCTTACACCAAATTCAACAATTTTTGAACCTGAAACTTTCATTCTTATAATTAATTTGAGTTAAAAACAAAACCCAGCAATTAAATTATTTCTTATTTTAAATAAAATGTCAAACTGCATAGCTGATGGCTCTACCAACGCATTTGTTTTCCCCATGCCATTGTTCTGTTACATCTGTTAATATGTTGTCATGACAATTTTTTTCATCATTCAGGAATTTTGATAATCTTACAGTTATGGGGTGTGGATTGGCAGATACAACTAGGGATGCTTTGGGAGTGGGGGAGAAGTAGATTATAAAACCTTAAAATATTACCAAATATTGCACTGAAACTGAGAACTATTACTATGGGCTGTGTGATACAGACAAGCTGGTATACAACATGAAAAAGGCAACTGAGGCTACTAATTCATATAGTAAAAAAAAGATATATTAACTGTAATTAAGGTTAGCTTATTTCTTTTTCAACTTAACTGGTCTCTGAAACAGCAGTTTAGTTTAGTACTTACTGTAGTAAAAAAATTTATAAGGGAAGAAAAAGGTGATTATAAGGAGCTGCTATACAGTTCTGCTCATGGTGTGCCATATTTTTAGAAGGAATGACATGCAGAACATTTTAATTGCTCTTTCTTAACGTATCATTTTCATCCTCACATTAATTCAATGCTAATTGTCTGAACTGTCTTTGAATTTGACTTAGACATTTCACTTGAGTATTCTTCTGTCATTATAGGTTGATCTTGCGTCATCTCTTTTTGTATGTACAAATTCAAGTGCCAGGCTATATTAAAAGATTTTTCTTTGCTGCAACATTTTTCACATGTCATTGTGATAGAGACAGGAGAAAAAGTTGTCATAAGAAAGAAAAAAGAATTTTAATTTATCAACAGACTTCCTGGAATTGAGCTTTTCCCCAGGATTCTGATTTGTAGCCATATGCAAGTACTTTTTCTCTCTGCATTGGCATATTTTCTCTCAACTCAGTAGAAGTACTCACCTGCAAAAAAATTCTATGCCTTCCTAAATTTCTCAACTTTTTAATATTGGTAACTGTTACTGATAAGATGATAAGACGCATTTTCTGTTTCATAGGGATGGTGCACTGGAAAAAATACAATAAAGTATTATTCTGATACTTGATTAATTTTACTGGTGAAAGTTACTTTTACCTTTGTGTTATAATTAAAACCATAGATAGCTGAGTTCATGTAAAGAAGGGAGGCAGAATTTGGGAGAAACTTTATTTGCATGGAAATAAATAAAATAACATTGAAAGAAATAAAACAACTGAAAATTTGGCCAGAAGAAAATCTGAGGAAAAAGTAGTCTTTTTAGGAAGAACAAAGCTGACATATTTTTGGTTTATTTCCTGACAACGTGACTTTCAGGACTGGATACACTGTCTGAATACTTAGATTTGTCACAACAGTAGATACAAATAATACATTTCTAGCGGTGTTTCAGTTTCCTAATTTCTCATTATTGATTTGGCTGTTAAAATTCATAGTTAAATTTATAATTTTATGTGTTATCTAATTAATGATCCTATGGCAAGCTGTTGTTTGATTTTTTTAATATAGCAAAACAACAGCATTTTTCCATGCTTTTTGATGGTGGTTGGCTAACTTACTTGATACTTCATGCTTTTTCATAAAATATCTTTCTACCACAATGTGCTGTAACGGCAAATCAGTATTATGAAGTCAATCAATCATTTTCCTGCAGTATGGGGCCAAGTAGTTGACAGTAATGCTAAGTGGCTGGCAGGTTCTTCAACAGGATGGGGTTATTACTGAAGACTGGAGTTCTTAAAACTATTTTCTTTTTATAACAGCAAGATATTCAGGCGTGCCTTAGGTTTAATTTTATTCAAGCTCTTAGGTCATTAAGGCAGTGAGGCATCTGAGTAGCAGGCCTACTTATGGTCAACATAGAGATGACGCACCTACAACAAACAAGTTTCTGCATCAGCTGTGTCACTAGAAGGGCCTTAACTAGCCCAAGATCAAAGCAATTCTCTACATGTGTTATGCTTACCATAACACTTGAAGAAAGGCAGCAACGGAGTTGTTTAAGAAGCTGCTGCATGAACATCTGGCTTGGGGCTGGACCTCTACTTCCAGCACTACCTTTAGACATAGGAATTTTCTTCTGGCAGAGCAACAGGTCTCATCACACAATACACAGACAGCATAAGCCAGTGCTGAGAGGAAACAGCTCTGAAACATACGACTTTCAGCACACTGAACACACAAGGTCACAGGCAATTGATTTTTTGCTATTTTTCACAGAGTTGTACCTTTAGAACTGCCTCACAGAACAGCCAGTATAGGAGCTATAAATCACATTAATAAGTTAATCTTAACAGTTTATTCTGGCTAGTCTTGGGAAGTGGCATATTGTTCCACCATCCATTCTAATTTTCTTCAAAAGCATGATAAACTAAACTGAGGTTTAGTTCTTGTTAAGCAATATTATTACCATGTAATAACTGAAAGCTTGAAAATAAAATTTTTCAAGTATTCAGGAAAATATCTGGTCTAATCTCACCTATTTATTAAGGTGAGATTAAGTTTATGAAATACCCGTTTCTCAGACATGCAGTTGTTTCAATTATATTTTAAATAGATGACAATAACAGATGAACACTGATTTGAGAGTAACATTGTGCCAAAATAGCTCAAGACTATGCTCTTTGAAAGCAAGAAAAAAAAGTATAAAATATAATAAATTACTTCATCCTGACTATCCAGACATAGCTAGAAAACAGAAAACACAGAAAACAATTTGATAATCCCAATATTAAACTTAAAAATCCAGTATATGATGGGACAGTGTGGGTGAAGGACTATGCTCTTTCCATGAGCCTTTGAGTCAAGCTACAAGGAAGGCTTGTGTCAGCTTTGTTTGTACTAGCATGGGAGAAGAAAGGTTGAGGATCTTTTTTTCTCATAAAGCTACCCCTTAATCTGTATAGGTCCTTTGCTAGCAAATTGCTATTAGGAAGACACAGAGGCAAAGAAGAAAAAAGATCTGTGGAAAAGTACAGAACAGTGTCTTGTTTCTTACCCTTCTGTGGGCTGGCATATACACCTTGAGCTGCCTTCTGGTTTTCAGGGTCTGCAGAAAAGTGTTTCCAAGTGTTTGCTTAGAAAGACAAGCAAAGGTCGGACTTTATTCCACAGACACAGTATTTGCTTATACCTAGGGTCCTCAAACCCTAAAAATAAATAAACAGATAAATAAATAATTACATAGAAATCACAGATTAAAACATCCTCTAGTGATTTCAGTAACTGTCACACTGAAGTCAAAAAAGTGAATGTTGGTAAGTAAAAGTCCATGGCACCAACAAATACCTTGCTGCCATATGTAATCTCAGTGCCACACATCTAGGCATACACCTGTGCACCGTCGATAACCAGGAACGCACAAAATGACTAGCAAGGGAAGACAACTACCTTTCTGCTCCCAAGGTAGTGAAAAAGTGTTGCAGAAACATCACCTTCTGAAACAGCCATTTCAGTAAGTTAAAATCTAACCTAATCTACAAATATTACCTTTGGTTACACTCCCAAGAGGGTTACTTTAGAGAAAGTTACTGGGCAGTAGCTCTGAATATGGTAAACCCAGGTTTTGCCCTATACTCGGGCAACGCCATCCTGTGACCAAGGATTTTGAAATACTAGACTAAGTAAAGGTATTGCCTTTCCTGTCTAACATAGAATTCAACTCCATTTATCCAGCAAAAGTTGAGATGTCTTGTACAACCTCATTTTTCAGTCTCTCTTAGCAGTCAGTGGAGTGACTCATCTTCTCTCAGCTGTCTAAAATAGTTGGGATGAATTACCCTTGAGGGGGCCTGTCCTCCTCCATTCACCAATAGTCAAAACAATTAGATTAGACTACCTTTTTTTAACAGCTGGAAAGATGAAGGAAACTCAGACCTGAAGCATTTCCCTGACACAGCTGCAGTAACAAATGTGGTAAAAGTATTTTTTTAAACAGACATTTCTCTCTTGATCTTTGTCAGTCTGATCTCCAATATCTGTCACAAGTAACAAACAGTACAGGTAACAATTAGCCCGTAACTGCTAGTTAGTCCTGACAAAAGGCTGAAGAGATTAGCTAAACCATAAACCTTCAAATGTATCAGCCTAAGTCTAACTTTATAATAAATTTGAAAACTATAAAAAAACCTTGCAGCAAAGTCTCTCTCACTTCAATTCACTACAGATAGGACAGTCTGTGAAAGAATATATTGATTGTGAAAACATTAACTATGCTAATAACTATGTGTATTTAAATGCTGGAAGAATTCCAGTCTAATCCTATTCCCATGAAAAATTCTTGCTTAAAGAATGAATCATCACTTTCTCTGTGTCATGATGGGATTAATGCTTAAAACTGGTGAACTGATATTCATTCATCACTGAGTTTATAAATACTTGAGAAAAAAAGCATCAAAGTATACCTACATGATAAAACATAAGACATCTGCCATTTGAGCCAAGCTCCATTTTCCTTCTAAATATGTGCTTATGCCAATATCCATAATCAATCACATGTCAGGGTCTACTTAAATAATGCATATTTTCCACATTGCATAGTTCCTATGAAGGTTTTTTTTACATGAAATTTAAAGCAGAGGAATTTGGACCCAGCTCAATCTCTACATGCCTGTGTGATCACCACTGACTTTTCCCACAGGAACAGGGTAATCAGATCTTCTTGTCTTATGATATGTCCATTCTAGAGGTTAGATCCTGGTCCTGTTTGCATGAGGGTAAAAAAGGAATGCCTGCACCAAAATAAGAAAATGCCTTGGTCTTTGTCATGTTGGCCAGGAATGTTTTGGTTTTGCTTGCATAGCTTCATTCTATATCACAGAACAGCCAAGATCTTTAAAATGTACTGATTATACATTTAGAGCACAACCTCAAAATAGGCAAGATCTCAGTGATCAGACCAGTCACCAGACATCTGGGAAGATTACTTTTAAGTTATAGATCCTCTAAATTATGTCCGTAATCTGAGGAATATTTGTGATTTATGTAACATAGGGTAACTCCAACAGGAAAGTGAATTCTTTACAGTGTGCAATTATTTTAACCTGAGGAATTACTTAATATGAAAATATCAGCTAATCAATAATCTACTTTCTCTGTTTATCCTTAATGTATCTATATTTTATCTGAGAAAGCTTTCCCCCTACCTTCCCGGATACAGGAGAGCTGAGGTAACAATTCTTTCTTTTTCCCAAACTAGGTTCATACCATACACATTCTAATCTTAGCCCACATTAAGAGTTTACCTGCAGCCAAAACACAGCCCCCCTACACTGGGGACAGCCTTGTCTATTTGGCACTTGAGTTTATATTTCAATCCTGGGTGTAGGGCTAACCAGTTTCCTGGGATTTCCAGAAGCACCACAGCAGTACTCAACCTCCTGAAGATAGCACAATATAATCCTCTCTCAGAATACATTTAGAGATCTGTCATGTAGCTTCCTGTAAGCCCATTCTGTGCTGTACACCATAATTTTAGGGTAAAGGAAGATAGGAAAGCATTTACCTCCCCTGTAGCTTATAAAAGCAGTGGAGAGTTTCTGTTTCCTTAAAGTCTTACACATCCATAAAGGACAATCCAGAGTTCAGTCAAGAGTCAAGCGTATCCTCAGGAATGCCTGCAAATTTATTGGCAGCTATTTATGAAGTCAGGAACTTTCACAGGTGAGCCAAATGATACTGCTTTATTAGTTAAGGCATATGAAGATTCATAAAGGTTATCCTTGATGGAAACTGCACTCAGAGTTGCTTACACAGGAAGACAACTTGTGAGTCAGATTTTGTTTTCCTGGTATTACCACCTTCTGAAAAGACAGCTAATATATCGTTTCTAGGCTGGAAAACATGGCACCATTGTTCAAGCCAAGTCTGCTTTTTTTTTTTTTTATTTTTTTTTATCATAAAGCCATAATCTGATAAGCCTCCCTTTTTTTTCTGAGAACAGTAGCACTGAAAACATTAAAATATTCATTTTCAAATCAAGCAGAGTGATGAATATATTTCCTCCAAACTGCCTTTGTTTAAATGTCAGTATTGAAGCTTTGCTTTTCATTATCAAAAGCTTGTCCTTCCTTTCTGGAAGACTGTGTTTGTGTCAGATATGTTTCTTAAACATCTACTATTTTTCCTAATTTGATACCTCATAAAATCCCAGCTTGCAGATGGCAGTGAGAATGGGATATCAGAAGGAAGGCCCATTTCTGTTCACATTGGAGTAAAGTTCAGTTTTTCTTTCCTAACATTGTTATTCTGAATTTTCACTCAGACTAGGAGATCACAATTCAAAATTAATCATGTGACCACTCGGAAAGTACAAGATAATATTACATTGTTAGTCTTCTACCTTTCTCCTCCAGAAGAGCTGCAAGTGGTTCAAAATCATCCTGGCTTTCATATAGAGATAACTGTAGTGATTTAAGCCCAACCGTAACTCAGAACCACACAGCTGCTCTCTCACTCCTCCCCTTCCTCCCCCTAGTTCCCAGAGGGATGGGGAGGAGAATCGAAAGAATGTAACTCCCATGGGCTGAGATAAGAACAGTCCAGTAACTAAGGT
>WYDI02000426.1:13367-26235 GCA_009867235.2 Psittacus erithacus
CAGGTGTCCTGTCTCTGCTTCCTCCCGGCTTCCCCTCCTCCTTGGCAGAGCATGAGGCTTAGAAAGTCCTTGGTCAGAGTAAACATTACTGAGAAGCAACTAAAAACATCGGTGTTATCAGCGCTGTTCCCAGGCCAAAAGTCAAAAACATAGCACTGCGCCAGCTATTAAGGAGAAAAAAATGCCCGCTACTGCTGAACTCAGGACAATGACTCCATACACTGACCTCATTGTGACTTGTAGATCTAGCAGAAATGGAACATTTAGTCCAGCCTAAGCAGGCATATACAAATTTAAAAAAAAAAAAAAAAGAAAAAAAAAGAAAGAAAAAAAAAAGAAGTCTGATCTGCCAAGTAGATCTTTTCAGTCATTTTCTGCCATAAAATCTGTCTAACCCTCATGCTACTTTATGTCTTCACTGGAGCCTTCAGTTGGAAAAAAGCAAAGTGTTTTGGAACTTATTATACAGTATGATATTTCAGAGTTTTCTGGAGAACTCAGCACTGTTGGCCCAGACACATTCCTTTTTCACTGCACTTGTTCATAATGAACATGTCCACTTTCTTTCAGTGTACTCTGAATGAAAAGTTGAACTAAAAAGCTCCTATGACAATTCCTTGAAATTGACACATATTTTGGAAAGCTTTCTATGTCACAGACCAGTAGGTGAAGAACACAGAAGTTCAGGCCAAATGGGCAGGTGAAACTTTTTCTTTTAAATACTTAACAGACAGGGAAATATCCAGTTGAAGAATCTCTCCTTTTTGATCCCTGCAGCCCTCTTGGCATCTTTGCTCAACTTACAGGACTGAAAGCCTTCCCCAGAGAAGTTTTGAATGTCCCATCATTGGAAGGGTCCAAGATCAGGTTGGATGGAGCTTTGAGCAACCTGATCTAGTGAAAGACGTCCCTGCCCATGGCAGGGGGATTGGACTATAATCTTTAAGACTCCCTTCCAACCCAAACCAATCTATGATTTATGCTTCTGTAGTTTATTGCAGCCTATCTAATGCCTAATTCAGCCCTGAGACAGAAGCCTGTGTTAATCTGAGAAGAAGTAATCATATCAATATTGCCATTTCTAATTTCAGGACAAAAGCTATAGAGATATATTGGGTTACTTTTGAAACTTCCTATTGCTGTCACAGCACATTGTGTTTTGCTAAAGGGCAAAAGAAAAAGAAAAATTAAAAAGAGAAAAAGAAAAAAAGAAAAAGAAAGAGAAAAAGAAAAAGAAAAGAAAAAGAAAAAATAATACAAAGAGAAAAAGAGGAAGAGGAAGATACAGAGGAAATGGAAAGGGGAAGAGGAAAGGGAAAGGCAAAGGCGAAGGGAAAGGAATTAACTTCTAACCCAACCATGAGTCTGCTAACCTTCCTGTTGTGCACACTCCCCTTTCATGCCTTATTGTCTTCTTGTTTCTTCAGCCTACATGCCTATTATTTTGCCCAGATGAATTCAAGTTCTTTAAATGCTCCCATTTAAAGGAGCATTTAGTGACGGAACAAACTGACAGAAAGTTATCCACCTGAGGCACAACTGGCAGTGCAATCGCTCTTTACAGGGGTGTAGGTTTCCAGGCAAGGGCACCATTCTCTGTGGTCTCTGCAAGAAGCAGAGCAGGGGAAGAAGGAGACAGAGGGGTAGAGGAAGAAACTGCCAAATTAAGGTCTTGTCCATTCCTTGCAATACCAGTTGTCTTTACTTAGGGAAACGAAGATATCAACTCTCACTACTGAAAGACAGCCGATCTCTTCAATAGGAATCAAATGCCAGGGGAGAAAGAAGGAAAAGTTCAAATCAGAGCAGAAAAATACCAATACTTAAATAGCTCCTAATATCTGTAGCAGAATAAACTCCAAATAAATACTAATGCTACTATTTTATTGTTATAAACTCATATCAAAATGCTCCCTGTCAATAATTAGATCCATGAAACATGATTTCTTTTTTAATCCTACCTTCACTTTATGTAACACTGAAATATTGCTCAACAGTCTCTCAATACTACTGCAGAAAAATATAAGCTCTCAAAGTAGGGCAAAAGCCCTGGGAATTTCTCTTTCATTACATCAACAGAAATTCAAGTTCATTAGCTACATCAGTTGCAATAGAAAACACTAACAAAGCTGACAAGCTCTAGAGCAATGACTTGTTTTTGGGCAGTATCAGAGTCAATCATTGCTTTCACAAAATTTTACAATGAGGAGAAGCTATAATGGACTTCTAAAGAAACAGGACAGGGGCACAGCCTGTCTTTGTCTCCCCTTCATAGAAGGAAGATGAACAGCTCCACCACAGACCAGAGGACAATCCATGTCTGCTCCCCATGGCAAGGGCATACCTGTAGAAGAGGCTGGCATTTCCTTTGGTGGTTCCTACTCAGAGGTGGTTCTCCACTAGCTGTCACAGTTAAGCACTCTTTTACTTTTGAAGCTGCTATTCATTCCCAGGAGAGGGGAAAAAACACACCAAACCAACAAAAACCAACAAAACAGGAAAAGAAAAAAGTCTTATATATTTGACCAACATGAGTAGCCTTCAGTCCCTTTGTTCCCTTCATCCTTCATAGATATTTGAAGGTGAAACCCTTCACATTCAGTCTCTTCTCTATACACACAAAAGCAGGGTATGTCTTATCTAAAATAACCATCTGCTCTAAGCTAGCACTCTGGGCCCTTTATCATCAGCAGAGAGGGAAGGGCACCTTCCCAGTGTGATTCATTCCATGTGCTTTAAATAATTTTCTGGGCATGTATGAACAGCCTCTAGAAGTGCCTGTTTCCCCAGTGACTACAAATGAGTTGAAACAACTGGTTTAGATTAGCTGCAATTTCATAGAAGGCTAATGCTAAGCAAGACAAATTTCACCTGCAGAGCAGAACAGGAACAAGATGTCTTGTTTCCTTTTCCTTTCTGTCATGTTTGTGGCCTGGGGATCAAGGCATCCCTCATGTTTGACTTTCAGGGCAACAGCTCTTGCTTCTTTCCCAGAGCCAAGAGCATGGTCTTACTTGCTCCTTACTGCAATGTAACAGGTTGGAGGGACAAGAGCTGATAGTCCAGAAAACACTAAGGAGCTCAGTAACTGGTACTTCCCTGGCCAGCCATCATGCTCTCATACAAGCTCAAAACTGAGACTCTAGGAAAGTAGTTTCACGTGTTTCATGGTCCTATTGTGTATTAAGGAGTGTATCTGCTAGCTAATGACTGTTCTCCAATACTCATGGCTTTAAGATCTGTTCCAAAGCCTATGCAGACAATGTAAATATTTCCATTGCCTTATATTTCCAGGCTTTTAATCGTTGCTTGCTATTAATGGTTGTTAGCAGCGAAGTAATGCTTATTGCATGTGAACACCTTCAGGCTCCACTGCAGCCTTTCAATAAGACATAAAAAATGTGTTTCGTTTGATTCAAATTAAATAGTACTTTTTCCTTATGACAATTTTCAGGTCTTACCTTCAGCAAATGTTAGTATCTTGTTGACAATGTTTTAGAATGTATTGTGTTTTGTTTTGCCTAGGCCACAGATTAACATGCTTCTACTTTTTTTTGTCAGAAGCAGGATTGCTGAAAGAAGCAAAGTTGAAAGGTTTTTGGAACTCCTTCTACCAGAAGATAATCATCACTTTCTGTGAAATGCCATTATTTCTATAGCTTAACCAAAGCTACATGTTACACAAACAAATTTTCTATTCTTTCATTTTCAGCAAGTATGTAATATGTTTTGGGGGATTTTGGAAAAAAAAAAAATCTGAAGATACTTAATTTCTCTGCTATTATATATTTATTCACATAAAGCTTGAAAACTAAAAGTGTGTCATGTAATTGTTCTTATTAATGAAAAATGGACTAAAATTATTTTCTAGTCTCTATCATAAATATCATTTCCCCAAGATTAAAATAGAGTCAAAATACAAATACATGCATTTTTATGTCCTTGTACAAAACAAATATGTCCTATGATCTTCTAACCCATACAAGCTTTGCCGCTAAAACTATGTAGACCCATTATAACCTGTTATGGTGGAATTTATTTTGCCTGTTTTCAGTAGCTTAACAATCAGATGTCTAGTCCAAAAGACTCTCCAAGACTTCTTGCAAAAAGAAATTGAGAAAAAGTAGCACTGCAAGAGTTCACCTTAGCTTATCTACATTGTTCTTTAGAGGTACCTTTTTCTCTTTATGTAAAACTCATTTAAAGTAAACTTCAGACATTTAGCTAGCCCAAGCTGATCAAGATTAATTTTACCCGATGTTCATGGAAGTTAAAAAAAATTACTTAATTAAAGAACTAAAAGTGTGTTAATGCTTCCATTAATTATTGATTTTCTAAGTTTGCTTAAATATTTAATTTATTACCCAAAAGCCTCACTAAAATAAATTTTAGATCATTAATGAAGATTTGATTAGAACTATCTTAGCTAAAAAATGCAGGACTCTTATTCCTTAGAGACTTTAATACTCTGTATTTAAGTCCACCCTGAATGACATCAGTATAATAATTTGAACTGCCAAACAGTATTCTAAGAAATTCATGTTTCCAAATTTCCATCTGCATTGAAGTCAGTTCAGATATGAGACATATGTATAATAGACACAGCTTACTAGGTCACCTGGAATCTTATTAAGCAGTAATATTACTGCATGTCTTAAGAAGCACTTCATGAGTAAGGGCCCTATGTCGCATACTTTTTTTGTATTTGCAAAATTATGTGGAGCCACCTGTCATTTTTAGAGTGTGTCATGTAAATTTTTAGCTCTGAAAAAGAACAATTCAAACAAAATTAACACTGTGAATAAACAATGAGTCTGCTGCCCCTCAGTGATCAATCCTGCCTGAGCTAACACCAGTATTTACACTTTTTTTCCCTATGCTGAGAACAGCTCTGTCACAGGACATAGTTCACTGTCTTAACCAAGGTTACAGTTCTTGTATTCATAATCAGAAGTGTAGCTTTTAACATATCTCAGTCAACTTCTCAGTGGGCAAGAGAAAAATGTGCCAGCCTGATGTCACTCACAGTGAAGGTCAATGCCTATGCCAGTATCATTCTCACTCTAAGGTGATCCCAAAATATATTTACTTAGGAATGAGTCCATTGCCCGCCCGATATCTCTTCTCCTTAAGTATTATTCCTACTGAAAATTGTTTTCAGACCACAACAGCTAAGTTGTGTGTACGTGTGTACAAACCTGTATATGTGTGGGTGCTAATAAGTAGTTGCCATGCATACAATGTTGGAATTCAGCAGTTCAAATTCAATTCAAATTCAAACAGCAGTTTGAAAGGAAACCTAGATGGCCTGTAATGCTGGATATTGGATCCCATCCCTTCATAGTTAGGTTGTCTGAATGTGATGCAGAACAACAGCTTTCTAAAAGCATTGCACCAGCATTCATAAACAAAATTATGAAGAAACTGGAGAGGGTCTCATTTCATTAGCCTCATAAAAGGAGTCATGCAGAAAATATCCAGAACTCCATCATCACTATCACCTCCACCCAGGTGTACACTCCTGTATTGACCTCCGAAAGATTAAAATGATGCCATCAGTACCCTACAGAGAGGAGTACACACTGTAAGTTCACCCACCGAATTCAGTCACAAGTTAAAAAAAGAAAGGTCATTTCCATTTGTGAAAGAGGTATTCCACTATATTTTTATGAGGAAAGTTCCCAAAGGTGCTTAAATCTGTAAGGTCATATTTCCGTATTTCTTATGCTTAGCTGTAGACATCAGGGAGTCTTACTCTAGGCTGATAAGTATCTGACAGCTCAAAAAGATGTGTCCCATTCCCCTTAGCCAAAAGGACCACAAGGGCCACAAGGATGCAGGGGAGGAATCAGAAAAGATAATCCCTCAGGCTGTGAGAGGGGTTCCAAAAGAAGCCTTCTCCCCTCAAATATAAATAAATCAAATAAACATGTGGCTCTGGCATCTGTGCGATGCTTTCCTGAAGTCTAAATTGCAGGTCCAACTGATGACTCTGTTGAAATGAGTCACCACTATTGACTGAAACATCATCCGAAACACTTGGAATACAACTAGAAGTAGGGATCAGCACTTTTGGATAGTGCTAATTATGACAAGAATTTGGAAATAGTCAGCATCCAGAGAGTCAGAACTTGAACCAAACAGTACATTATTTACTTTTATTGCTGCCTGACAATGTCTGTTTCTCAAGAATCAAATATGAAGTTTATTAGAATCAGCTTCAGTCAGAAAGATGCTGCAGAACTACCTCATAGCATAAAAATTTTTGTATTAGCTAGAATTTTCTTTGTTTATATGTCCTGCTAAATATCTTTAACTACAAGAGAGAAAGATTATGGCTACACAACTTTCACTATTGCTAAAAATTTTTTCTTTTGAGACATTTTGACTGAAAGGTGATTAATATAATACTTTATATTCTAAAATAAATAATTTGTCTTTTTAGTCAGAGAAACTGGTCATAGTCATAAAAAAATACTCAACAAAAATTATAAGCAATTTTGGGTAGTTATGATGAGCTAATCATGTACACAAGACAGTATCTGTGGGAGAGATTCACGAAAGAGGCCTGTTTTCATTAGATCAATTGATACGGTATAGGGATACAAGAATGTTTTTCAGATCCACCTGTGCTTCTTCATGTTAGGACCCCAGGACCCCAGACAGCAGCTAGCATTAGTTAGCATCCAATACTACAAATGGTCTCAAAATGTCAGTGAGTTTGTCTATGCAAGTGAGCTGCACACCAGTGAAAACAACATGAATTTGCAAAGCATTTATTGTTCTCCATTTGCATATTATGATTGGTATTCATTTTACATACTTTAGCCATCCAAAAATAATGTAAGTACATGCAGCAGGTTGAAAAGTCTCTGCATGTAGGATGTGTGGTCTTTTTCCAGAAAAATTAAAAGCATTCCCTTTTTGTTTTAAATGGTGGAAATAGCAGATACCTTTTATGACAGTCCATTATACCGCACAGTCAGCGAGGAACACTTGGATTTAAGATCCTTCTTAGTCTCTTTTACAGCCTAGAATAAAGTCTAGCTGCCCAGGTTATATTTCAGCTGGAGAATGAACCAGAAATTTTCTGCCCATCTTTCTTAAAGCAATTCCTTTGTGAAGAATTGCAGCAAGAACAAGGGAGCGAGCATCGCCGTCAGTGTTTGAACACTCTTCAGAGAGAAAGTAATTTTCTTAATTTCTTTTACAATAACTCAGAGACTGTTCAGTGTTTTCTCACTGGAGCAGGGTTTGTATCAGGACAGGACAAGACAGAACAGACTAGAAAAGACTAGACTAGACTAGAATGTTGAGAGAAGTGGAGGTAAGACTGTAGTCGAATTATCAGTTGCTGCCATCATAGATGGTGGGGGGGGCAGCCACTTTCTCACTTCAGTGGATTTTTGATATGTAGATGAAAGATAATGAGAGTTTCAGTCAGGCACGGCATGGGCTGTTGGTCTTGCACAAGGGCAGAACAGAACCCTGAAACATTATTCTCACTCCACCTTCTACCCTGCTGTGGCAGGTCATCTGGCCTCCATCTGATAGCACCTTTATCAGCATCCCATCACCCCAGTCAGGGTTTTGACTTTGTTAATTCCTCCACTACATATCTCATGGCCTCAGGTGTCATTCCTACACAAGCTAGACAGCCCCACAATTGCTAGCCTCCTCATAGGGTATTTCTTCCAGCCCTTTCACCAGCTTTGTTGCCCTCCTATGGACACACTCAAAAAAACATCTGTCTTAAACTGTGAGGCCCAGAACTGCACACCAGACTCAAGGTGAGGCCACACTGTCACTGAATACAGTGGGATCACCACCTGTTTTGACTGGCTGTTTATACTGTGTCTGATGCACCCCAAGATGTGGTTTGCCCTCCTGGCTGCCAGGGCACATTGCTGATTCTCACTGAGCCTGCTGTCGACCAGCACCCCCAGATGCTTTTCTACAGGGCTGCTCTCCAGACACTTCTCTCCCAATTTATACCTGTGCCTCACACTACTCAGTCATAGGCACAGAATGTGGCATTTAGACTTCTTACATTTCATTCCATTAATCACTGCCCAATACTCCAGTCTATCTAGATCTCTTTGCAAGGCATCTTGTCCCTTAAGAGAGTCAACAGCACCTCTCAGTTTAGTATCATGACAAGGAGCATGCCAGGACAAAGACTCCTGCTACGTTTCAGGTAACTCCAAGAAGACTCAGGAGTAAGTCCTATTAGCCAGCAAAGCAGGGGAAAACATATAGCAATGTCAAAAAAGCATTTTCAAAATTTTGAAATACTTTTGAAAACTTGAAATAGATATTTTGGATTACAGAATTCTTTCATTACACAAGGGAGCAGACTTGCAATGTCTATCAGCTCTGATATCCTGTCTTAATCTGTGATGTGGTCTAGTAGATTCCAGACATTCCTGAAACCTAAAAAGGGATCCAGCTAGACAACATCTCAACCAGGAGGAAACAATAGACAGCTCCTCTTCAGTTCCAGCTAACATCCCTACTTGGTCCTGGAGGAGAAAACTAGACTTTCTAAGGCATTTAGTGCAATAAGTTCTATTATTATTATTATCGTTATTATAAGTTTTGACACAAGTATGGTGTCAAGCAAGTCACTGTAGAAGATAACTCACAGACGCAAAACCTTTGCCTATGAGCATGTTTAAAACAGTATACATCATGGCAAAATATGTTATAAAGCTTGATGCATAACTACTTTAACTTGAACATTTTTTTTGATATGAAAAACTGTTATTGACTATAGGTGCCTTTTCAGATAATACCATTAATATGTTAAGTTTCTCAGTCATAAGCATATAAAAAATGTTCCTGAGCATTCCTCCTGGGCTACTCTTTCTCTTTATTTCTCTTGTTCACTTTTTTTAGCCTACATTTAGAATACTTTGTGAGTACCATTTTACATTGAAGGGCTGAGTCATCACAGTGCTTTGCACAACCAAGTGGCTTCAGACAATGGTAACTAGGATAACTCATACCAGCTTTCACCTGGAAATACATTTAAATTCATTAATAACTCCATTCATTTTGCTGAGATTAATCATGTTCTTAAAACTAAGCACATTGCTGGATTAAAATTAAACTGTTCAGGAAGCTTTTGTTAAATAGACTATAGTCATATCATTTAATTAATGAAAGGAAAATGTGGAGAACAGATGCCACTGAAACACAATACAGGGTGACAAAAAATACAAAATCAGACTTCACAGTTCAAATAGGTTCTCCATAAACTACTCAAAGAAGGGTTTCTAGGAAAGCTAACCAGTTCTTTGTGAGACACTGCAAAATAGAAAATGGCTAAAATACTAGAAACAAAGTCTTCAAGTGGTGGCAAAAGTTGGTGATAATGGAAGATATTTGAGGAAATCTTTTGTTCTTGTGTGAGACAGAAAACTGATAAAAGTACTTCAGAGAGAAGAGTTAGCTTCTATGTTCAGAAGGAAGAGGAAAGCTGCTGCTGCTGGTTTTAGGACTGATAGCATCTTCGCAAGTGGCAGCACCTAAGGAAATTAAAGAAAACAGCTCTCAGTCCTGAAGTATCCAAAGTATACCTTGGGGAAAACAATCCACAGTAGAAAGCAGATTTCCAGTCTCTTTCATCTAATAGAAAGTGGGGTACAAAGAAGCAAAGGGTGATGTTAATCATCTGTTAACTTGTTTCTTGGTCTTCACAGGTATTTATGTTCCCATGCTCTGAATGGGAAAACATCCAAAGCAAAAGTAGCCTTGCTGTCCCAGACTGCTCTCTCACAGTTAATTCTCCCTCAATATACAGTGGTTTTATTTGTTGATTTTAAAATGCACATGATTTGGAGGAAAGAAAAACTGGAAGAAAGAAAAAAAAAAAACACAACAAAAAAACCCATAAAGGCATGTGGTTGCAACATTCTGAATCTTTTTCGTCTGTCATAAACATCTCTGAGGTGACCTGTATGCTTCTACTGGTGCCTATTTTAAACTATACAAAGAAAGAAATGCAAACTGCTTTAACATCTTCCAAAATAGTATCTATTTTTTCACCATGTTGAAAATGCTCAGAAAATAGCTTTTTTCAACCTGCTTTCCTAAGTAAAACAGATTCTATAATCTCTATATGTATGAAGCTCAAAAATAATTTCTGAATATATTGGCCCAGTTCAACCAGATTGGGCAGAGATAGAGATCTCAAAGATGTAAAATTCATGCATATTTCATGAGCAGGGATTACCTGGTATACTTCAAGAGGGATGCAAACACCCTTAGTGAAGTAAAGACTGTAGCATGAAATCACCATTTCCTAGACAACAAAAGTCTAAGAGGGAGGGAGATGTTTTGCTTTAACTACAGGAAAAGCTTCATTAGAAAAAGCTTTAAGAGACATCAGAAAAGCCAAACATACCAATTTAAAAAAAAAAAAAAAACTTTAAGGAACCATATTTCATTAGTTTCACTGTGAAGAAATGCACAAATGAAAATTAGTAGAAATCTGTGATCTACAGCTGAAAGCATTCCACCAGCTAAACACCAAATCTCTCGTACTTCATCTGATAACCAAAATCTGTCCTCCCGCAAAGGACGTCGAAGTTGAGATACCAAGCCTTCACAAGCATTGCCAACTTAAAGCTGTGTTTTATTTAGTGCAAACAGGAAGCTATTTCCATCTTTACCCATCTTCTGTCAGCTCATCCTACATCCTACGGCCCAACCATCTGAAACTTGCCCTATGTCTGAACCAGCATCACTGCTGTAGAGCATACACTGAGAAAGTGCAGGAGACAAAAACTGCTACCTCCCTTCACAATGAAGTCCATCACCACAGGTCATCTACTCCACCTGCTCCATCAGCACTGCACGTTCTGTCTCTGAAGGCATGCAAAACACCATGCATCTTTTAAAGACCTGTCAATAAATATTTACAGCACATACACATCTGTGTGCCGTATAGTATTGCACAGATATAAATTGCAAGAAAGCTATGTGAAAATGCTATATTTGATGTGAAATTGTATTCCAGACCTTTATGATAAAAAAATATTATAATAAATGTAAGATATTCCAGTCAAAATTCATCTCTGATGTATTTTTATTTTATTCCCAGACACACATTTGTGTGTCTAAAAATTATTGTTATGCCCATTAACATTACTCTATTAAACCTGGATCTTGGTGTTCCTGTGTTTATTTCATCTTAGTCTTCTCCCATTCTTGTTTTACTATTTTACATTCTAAGGAAGAAGTTACCTAATATTAAGTTATTTTATGAGTCACAATAAATACTAAATCCAGAGAGAAGATAATTTCTTTTCTTTTTTTATGAAAAGAAACTAAATAGGGAAGCAATTGGTATCTTGAACTATGATAAAACTTACTTTTATGCATGTTGTCTTTCCTTACATCCTTTTCTTTTGCTTACATACATTCAAAACTTTTCTGAACCAAGATTTCTTTTAATTATGCAAAAGCTTTACTATTTTATTAAGTAAACTGTTTTTTCACAGCTATTGAAGATTCCATTCTAGTTAATGTCTTAATTAAAGGAGATATTCTGATAAGTACTGAAACAAAGAATTTATCTTTACTGCAAAGCTCTTTCCGAAAAACACTGAATAAACTTGCAAAAAGAGCAAACCTCTGTGAATATTCTCCCTAAATTTGTTTTACAACTTCTCATAATGTCAAAGTTAAACACCACAGTAAAATTAATCTGCTTATGATATCAGTAATAAAAACCTAAAAGAATATTTTTAAACAGCACTAGACTTTTTTCACACTTCCACAGCATGAGAAAAGTCAGAAAAAGTTGTCAAAATGTTACTGATGAAACTAATAGCACCACTGCAGATAGACTGAATATATTCAAAAGTGGTTAGCAGTTATCTTTCTCAGAGATCCACAGTCTTCTGATTTTTCGATAAACATACATAAAATTAAGTCTGTTTTATTATCACTTAAACTCTCATCAGTCCTAGTTTGTAGTTTGTGTCAAAGTACCATATAAAGCCTGCTATATTATACCACAGAAGATGATGTTGTTATTAACCAAACTCCAGCTATTTAAGACCACGGCAGGTCCTAGCTCACACTGAGTGCAAAAGCTGCTCACACTAGCAAAAATGAGAGCAACTATTACTAGACAGCAGTTCAAGAGATCGAGTTTTTCCGCATCCAGATGAGACAGACTTTTGTGAGTAGAATTTCCAAGACAAACTTATGATAAGTTTAAACTGTCTGATTCTAACTCCCTACTGCTTTTCTGGAGCTGACCCAAAGCCCATTTAATTCAGTTGGAGCCTGTCCGCAGACTTCAGCAGAGTCAGGATCAACTCTCGTATAGTCAGTATAGCAGTAAGATATTGCCCGAATTTACTGCAGCTGAAAATTCTGCTTCCCCACCATTTTTAAAGACAGATATTAATATAGGATAATAAAACATCCTTACTGCAGAAAATAGTGATCTTAACACCATCTTCTGCCAATCTTAGTGGAGGGGGAGAGACAGACAGAAGCACACAAACCTTTAGCAGGCAAATGTTTATAAACTATTCTATGAATCATAGAATAGTTAGGGTTGGAAAGGACCTTAAGATCATCTAGTTCCAATCCCCCCTGCCATGGACAGGGATACCTCACACTAAACCATGTCACCCAAAGCTCTGTCCAACCTGGCTTTGAACACCGTCAGGGATGGAGCATTCACAACTTCCTTGGGCAACCCATTCCAGTGCCTCACCACCCTAACAGCAAAGAACTTCCTCCTTATATCCAATCCAAACTTCCCCTGGTTAAGTTTGAACCCATTACCCCTTGTCCTGTCACTACAGTCCCTAATGAAGAGTCCCTTCCCAGCATCCTTATAGGC
>WYDI02000427.1:0-97689 GCA_009867235.2 Psittacus erithacus
ATGGGGCAGCCACAGCTTCTCTGGGCACCCTGTGCCAGTGCCTCAGCACCCTCACAGGGAACAGCTTCTGCCTAAGATCTACTCTAAATCTCCCCTCTTTCCATTTAAAACTATTTCCCCTTATCCTACCACTACAACGAACCAAGCTCTGTTTGAAGCAGCAAAGGTTTAGGTGCTGATGGCCCTAGATATTGTGGAGGGTAAGTGTGTAAACAGGAGGAAAAACATAGCCTGTTCTGAAGTGCCAGGCTGATGCCTGGAGGGACCTCTGATCCTCTGGGTGTACTTGCTGGGCAGAGGAAAGATGATCCCCTTGGCTGTCAGGGTCGAGCAGCCTGCCTTCATCCTCTTCTGTCCCCTGCAGCTTGCACAGCCCTCCTCTGCAGGGCACAGCTCCCAGCACTCACTTTAAACTTCCAGTGGCCTGACCACAGAAGGCTAAATTTTGGCCAGGGAGCGCTTCCAATCGCATGAGAGTTTGCTGTTGCGATGTCTGAGTGGAGAGCTCCCACTCACTTCAACAGGCGACTGGCACTGCTGCAAAGAGGCTTTACCTAAATAGATGTGAAGTAATGAATACTTGGGATAAGCGACTGATTTCAGAGTGTGCTTTTATCCACAGGCCCTGTATTTATAGTTCAAGCCTTTTCAATTAATACGCACACCCTAAAAGAATTAAACTACTAATTATCACATTTTCCCGTGGTTCACAGAACTTTCATCAGATCTAGTAAATGAAATCACGAGTTCAGCAGAAGAAGCTTTACTGCGCCAAATTATGTCAAGGGTATATTATGGTGATAATAAAAGATCACTTGGTTGGAAGCCTAACCTAGAAGGTTGGGGAGGCGTAAAAAGTTCACATTTTGGATCGTGCTGCTCTGGTGTGGGCGTTTTGTGGGTTTTTTTCTTGGTTATTGTGGAAGGCAACTTTCCTGCAAGTCAATTTTTCCCTTTGTCTTACATTACAGGCATTAGGAAATTCTTACATAGAAAGATTGGTTGGGGGTTTTGTTTTGCTGTTTAAGCCTTGGCATCACATTCTCTTCCCACTATTCTCTACTGGACAACATATTAAAATGATGCCCATACCACAAATAAACTTCTTTCCCTAAGTGCCCAGCTTCTTGGTGGGCATTCCAAAGCATCCTTCAGCCTGTGGTCTGCTCTGGCGGCAGCAATTACTCTGATGCTACTCAACTCTCAGATGTCAATTAAAAAGCAAGACTCTCAAGAAGACATACAAAAAACCCCTCTGGTTGTAGTGAAAACTGGAGCGTGCTCACAGCTCCAGCCACCCTTCCCAGGACCCCAGGAGTTCTGGTTCAAGTAAGCACTGAGGCACCTTTCAGCACACAAGGCACAGGAGCTTCCAAGGAGGGGCCTCCTGGCCAGCCCGTTTCCAAGCTGCCCTGCAGATGGCCCTTGCTGTTATCTCATGGATAAATATATGCTGGAAGGAATGGAATGGAGCAAGAGAACAAAAAACGTATTTTGAAATGACTTAGAATAATCACAGCTGTATTTATGCATCTTATCCACTGGAAAGGTTCATTGCCTTTTTCCTATACACACATATGGAGAAATAAAAATATATACTCTAGCCATATTTTTATTTCTCCTTTCCTTTGCAGCATTCAGCCACTCCAAGTGGAATGAACGTTTCATGTCTTTCAAGCCCTGCTTTGTCATGCTATAAGCATTCATTTCATGCTTTGAATATTTCCTGTCATACTCGCCTTGGATGAGTTTTTTGTGGGAATGCTTTGCTTGTGAAGGTTAATGGTTAGCAGCAGTGAAAACTGAAGTCCTCTGTCAACCCTCAAGTCTCAAACACTGCGAGTCTCTGGAGAGAAAGGCTCTCCACTTGGCCCCAGCAGAGGCTGCAGAACTGACCCTGATTGACAACTGCGTATCTCATCCGATTGACAGTCAACACCCTTCGCTGTTGCCATCACAGGGTCCCCTCAAAAGAGTGCCAGCTACTGATAAGCAGGCTAAATCCTGAGCTAGCAGAGGACCTGCTAAATCCTGGAAATGGTGTAACTGTGCCTCACAATCTGTGACACAAAAACATTTGAGAGCATGAATCTCAATGAAAATATGGTAAAATAGAGAAAAAAAATGGTGTTTTCTTCCCTGATTATTCAGATGCTTCTTCGTGACAGTCATAAAACTGGCTGGGAAATACAGCTGGATGCTGCAAAGTTTCAGATCTAGACAACTATGGTTAAAAAAATGTATTTCCAGTTCTTGTTTGGATGTTTCTGTATTGAAATAAGATGAAAAAAATGCAAGACTAAATCACACATAAGTTAAATTTATAACCAGACGTATCTGCTTTTGTTTCCTTGGGAAATGCTGGCTCTCAGAACTGCCTACATGCACCCTCTTACAGGGGGTGATGAAGCATAGGTTGGCCCTCATCGGCCCTTCATCAGCTGATGGCTGCTGTCAGAGTCAACAGCCGATGCTGTCCAGCCCTCAAACCAGCCCTATCACACAGCTCTCCTGCTTGGCCACAGCTTTAAGCGTGGACAAAGTCCCCCAGTGCTGTTCCCAGCAGACAGTGTGATCCATAAGGGTGCAAATCTGCTCAGAATTTGGTCCTGGCAAGTTACAAAGGTGCAAACAAGCTGACATTACCAGGAGCTTTGACTTCAGCGCCAGCTATGAGATTCCTTACTGAAAATGCTAAGGGCTTCTTTTTTTTATCTTAAGGCTTTTTTCTGAAGCAAAGTTAATTTTAGATTAGTCCCTCAGGCTGTGATAACTTCTCAGTGTTGCTCTGTAAACAAGAGAGGAGAGTCTTCTTGCATTTATGAGATTCGGATGCAAACGATCCAATGAACAAGAGCACTAATAAAAGCTGCCATTACTGTATTACCGTGTTTGCAACTCTAACTGATGGAAAACTCCTCTTCCAGGGTCGGTTTTCTGCTGCAAAGAAGGTGCTTCATGGATGCTCATCATCGGAGATGATGCACTTTCTAACAGTACCAGTCTCAGCATTGTGTGTTTAGAGAACCATTCATATCCATGTATTCCTCAGGTGGGAATTATGGGGACTATCCAAGGACAATGGATCCTTCAGATACCTCATTTCCTGCTACACTTGCAGCACCTCCTTGGTAAGTAAGTGCAAAGCTGGTTGCATCACGTTCAGTGATAGCTGAGAGCCCATGAGGCAGCTGGACTCTCCCTGAAGCAGCGGAGATGGGAGGTCAAGCATGGGCTGAGAAGAAGGGATGGCTTTGGAAGGCAGAACGTTTCTACCTATCTATCTTAAGGCTTTTTTCTGAAGCAAAGTTAATTTTAGATTAGTCCCTCAGGCTGTGATAACTTCTCAGTGTTGCTCTGTAAACAAGAGAGGAGAGTCTTCTTGCATTTATAAGATTCAGATGCAAACGATCCAATGAACAAGAGCACTAATAAAAACATTGAGCCAGAATAGTTAAAAATGTTAACTATTTTAACATTTTAACAGAGAGTTAAAAATGAAGAACTCTCAGATATCTTTTAACTTAAAACATAGTTGAGAAATAGGGACAACCACAAAGAACAGAGGTTTTGCCAATCTCGGCTTTGAGCAGTGAACTCAGCATCCAAGAGTAGTGCCTACCCCTTCGGCCACATGGGCACCACTTCCACTGCCTGAAGCTACCTCGCTGCACAGAAGAAGAATGCCAGGTTTTGGGACCAGAAAGGAAACACACATCAAGGGCCTGGACTTTGCAACCTGTTAACTAAGGCACAGAGGTCTTTCCACAAGCTGCTCTTGCATTTTATCAGGTTGCACATAATCCTCTCCTTCCTTGCAGCCAAAGCTGTGTTACACCTGCCATGACCAGCCTTGCCTAGAGAAGGAGAAAAGGAAACTTCTCTTTGCGTATGTCCCCACTATTGCCTTCTCTTTCTTGAGGATCAGCATTTCTTCCTTTACGTTTTTAGGCATGGAAAAGTAAGCATATACTCAAACATTTTTTTATGGTTTAATACTCAAGTCCAGCCCTACTTAAGCAAAGAATTCACAGATGATATTTACAAGTCCAGTGCAATTACAGCAGGGTTGAAAAACGAGTTCTGTGAGTTACGGTACATCATCGGTTTTCTTTATTCCTCTTTTTTTTTCCCCCTTAATGTTACAAGGAACAATGTGCCTTTCATTTCCTGCAGTGCTGTTAAGGTACTTGCAGCTCAAAGCAGCAAGAATACATTAAAACTAAAAAGCATGTGGTTTGGGCATTAGACATTTTTAGTTTTTAGATATAGGAACTGTTTGAGCAATGAATTTGGCACACATTTGTACTCAGCTGTAATGATGAATGCTGCCTTGCCCACTTGAAATGGGAGAATTTACCAACTTCTTTAAAAAGAAGTTGCTAATCTACAATTGAAGTGGTTCATTCCCAACTTGGAGTTATCAAATCCCATCAGTGGAGTGTAGGAAATGACACAGCATTCTTCTGCTGTACACAGCACACTGCGTGTGTACCTTTACGCTGCAGTTATTAATTCCCCAGCACTACCACATGAAACACAAACATCACCGGGTGGATGTGTGACATCCATTTACTGACAGCAGTAACACAGTGCTGTACCACAGTTATTAACTCCCTGCCTTTCTCCAGAGCTAAACTCCTGATGGAGCAGAGCAGGATTTGACTGTTAATAGTCAATAAATCTCTGAGAGCTACAATCACAAATATCCTCCCTCTGCAGACAAAAAAGACTGAAAAGTTTTCCTACAAATGTTTAAAATAATCCTACTGACAAAAAGAAACTCTATCTGATGGCTGTTTCCACCCCTGAAAGTGAGAATTAAAGCCCTAGAGAGAGTCCACAGCAGTGCTGAGCCGGGAATTCAGTTGTTCCTGATCCCCAGGCATGCAGTCACTTCACTACATCAGACTAGCCGTTTTGTCATCCTCAGTTCACTGAAAACTAGCCTGTTTATAAGAGACACCACCAAATCAGTGCATTTAACAAGCTTTTAAAATCAATAACCTTTTTTTTTTTGATAGGATGAATTGCAAAATCACTTTGTGGTGCCAACTGAAATGAAGCTTTTACATACCATTAGGCAACTACAAAAGTGGGGTATTTTCCACACGGGGTGTTCCACCCTGCTGGTCAGAAAAACCCCCTCATTTGAGCAAAATATCAGGACATCGGAACATGCTCCTGCCTTTCAGATGAAGTTGCTGGCCTTTTTCATCATCCCTCCTGCGAATTTCCTCACCCACATCACAAACAGACGAATTCTGGGGTTTCTTCCTTTCCCCGAGAGCTTCTTTCCTATTCTAATAGACCTGAGAGACAGCAGCACTGTGCACGTTGGTTCTATGTTACCTTTATCCCTAGTCTCAGGACCACGCATGCTTGAACAGGTCCTGTCTCACTTCTGTATTTGTTTTCCATGACCATCATTCTGGATACCTCTCTCTTGAAGAAAATATTAAATACTTAATATTTGTATAAATTTACACTACATGAGAATGACTGCCTGAAAACTATTCTGGCTCAATGAAAGCTAAAAACTAGGCTAGAGTTGGTGTTAAAGCCACCACTGAGAGCAGATGTCACCATCTCCTTTCTCTGTGATGATGCTCCACCAAAAAATGCAACTGTAAAGCTCACTAGAAAAAAAGAGGGGCCTTAAGAAAGAAAAGCTTTTTTCCCCATGAACTTCACTCTAATGAAGGTTAGACATACAGGCTTTCCAAAATAACACATACAATTTAGAATGATAAATTAAAATCTATAGTAGGAGGCCTTCTTTTCCAGGGCTGTATAGTTGACCCTTTTGAACCTACATTACTCAAGGTATGCAAAATATATGTGTATAATAAATAGCTCTAGAATTTATGGAGTGGAACAGAAAGGATATTAACAGGCAAGTAGAGAGGCTGTATAACCCTCACAAGGCCTTTAAAGATTTATTATTTTAAAATGAAGGAATGCATGCATGTAGAAGGTAGTACTTAATCGATACACTCCTTTGTGCCTTCCAGAAACACATGCAAACTGATTCCAAATCTGCCCTCAATCTGGTCATTCCGCTGTCAGCATCAGCAGGAATAAGATTATGCACAATACTATTTTTCTTTGATTTAAAAAAACCCTCCTCCTCTCTGTGTGGGCTCATTCCCACTCTCAGTAAAATCAATTACGAGACTCCCATTGACTCCGGAGGGATTTGGATCAGGCCCTGTGGAAGTGGGTCTACAGCAAGTGTAGAACAACGCAGTTAATATGATTTATTGTGTCTGTTCCTGTGCGTGCAGTTTTTCATTTTCTAAAGCCTGCAGTTTTGCTTTCATCCTCACGTTCAGTAGATAAGAGCTGCAGATCTGTGTTGATCTACACACTGGGTACACTGCGAGCTGGGGGCTGTGTGTGCTGAGAATGAGCTCAGCGTCTGCCCAGGGGCAGCAACCCCTTTAGGGCCAACAGACTGTGTTACAGGCATTTGTAAAGGGAAATCTCCCACACAGGCACTGCAAAAGGTTCGTAATCGGTTGGGAGGATTCTGCTGTGGGGGAAAAATACCCTTTAGTAAAAGAGAAAAAGAAAAATCCTTTTCCTGAGTAGTAAGGAAAAAAAAAGTACCTTTTGCAGGTCACCAGTGACGTTCCAGGAATTCACTAAAAGCTTGTTTTACAAGGAAGACTCAGGCTCCAAATCAGAGAGATTTCATTTCACTAGGCTCTTATAGATTTTACATTATTAAACACTGACACTGCTGCTTTTTGGGGCGGTTGTTGAGTAATAGGCTTCCCTAAGACTAAGAAACTGCAGGGTAAGAAGAACTGTGGTTTAATAGCTGTGAAACAGTATCATCTAAACACGAAATAATAACATGCTTGGTGCCTAATACTTTCTAAATTAAAATATGATTTAATAAACATAGGCAACATATTCCCTACCATAAAAAAAAACCCAGAGCAGAATTGGCAGAACAAAAATCACAGTTTAGTCAGTTCTTCTCTTAACCTCGCAATCCTTTGGCTACAAATTAGAATTTCTGTGAACAGGATTGATAAAGGAAATGAGGCACTGTCGATCAGAGACAGCAGAAATGTTTTAAGATGGTATGTTTAGAGATGAGCAGCACAAAATCTATCAAAATATGAAACCTTTCATATTTCAATGGCAGGAAAATACAGGAATCTCAAAAGCCAAAATCTTATCAGCCCAATCAGCCCTATGTTCTATGTCCTACAATATATGCTGGTATTTCAAAGGTTTTTATGTACCTAAACATCTTCTTCTTCCCTTAATTCTATCTGTTGTTTAAACCCTGATCCAAATGCAGTCCGGATGTGAACGCAGCCCTTCAACCTCACTCCCACTTGCAGCTTGGTTGCTTGCTAATGAAGTCCCCAAAATACACACTCTAAACACAGATACAGTTGCAGGGAATTGAGGCAAAAGCAGTTAGATGTTCTGTGAAAGGGCACAGTTGTAATGTTATAGATACAATATTTCTACATGAGATGGTGATAGATTTTGGAGGCGTTAATCCTTCACACAAATTCTTTCCTGTATATGCACAGTGGACACCAGTATAGTGCATGCCCCATCTACATTCAGGTCTTACAAAAAGAAATTCTGGTTATGTATGAGAAGAGTCAAAACAAACTATTAATCATAACCACTTTCACTTTGGGAGACATTATTTCTAAGTCCTAAATGTAAGTAGTAAAACAAAACTCAGTTGCCAATAGGGCAACAAAAAATTGTTGAGATCTACCTTATTTAAACATAAAAAGAGAAGCTGTTCTCTTATACATGTACTTATCCTTTCACATACAGTCCCTACAGAAATTAAGGAATGGTTTTTCTTCAGACTGCTTTATAAAGCAAGCCATTGGCTTAGTAGAAGCTATTTCTTCTACTTTAAAGAATATTAATGTTCCCCAAAAGCCACAAACCTACTGCTACTTCCAAATAAACTCACACTGCTGCCACCTGAAACAATGGTATTGAGAACATATAGAGGAGAAGGAGCAACAAGTGCTAGTTGAGCCTCTCTGACCTGCTTACCCATAGTATCTACAACCTTCAATGAACACCGATGATAAAAGAGAGGCAGTGCCGTTAGCACCGGTATCAGTCCTGCAGTGGTACCTGCCTGAGCAGCTGGGATGTTTATGGGTGTGCAGTCCTGCCCTGAAACCGCAATGTTTGAGAGTGTGGCTGCTCTGTTTTGTTTAGCAGATCTTTGCCGTAGAGAATGGGTCTGCAGCAACATATTTCAAAGCAACCATTTTGTTTGGTGGGACTGTCTGAGATCCTGTGCTCTAAAATGATGGCTGGCCACATACCGAAAGTTAGGTACTTGAGCGTGTCATGTGAGAGCATCAATAAACAAAATGAAGTTAAAAGCACATAGATAAAAATGAAAGCGATGAAGCACACACCCCTAGGGGGTCATGACTCACGGCCCAGGGATTGAAAGCCTTTGCTATGGAGGAATAAGGATAAGGGTTGCATACAGCAGGCTCGTTAATGGCATCTCCCTAAGTAAAATTATTTTTAAAGGGAAAAAAATGTCTCTCTCCAGGACTAAATGCTACTTCAGGTTACTGAAACAGTAGCATTGTAACTATGAGGAGAGTACACAACCTATCTGTGGCTATCCCATGCCAATTATTCTGAATCATCTTTTTATATTAGACATAGGGAAAAAAAATCTTTTGAAATATGGGCTGTTTTAATATCCCAAAGCAGGAGCAGCAGGTAAGAACTTACCATTTTCTGGCTGGTCCTTAATATCAGCTTCACTTGGCTGGCTGGGACTTTCAGATTGACTTGAATCTGAAAAACATAAAATACAGCCAAAAATTACAGGGTCTGCTGTGGAAAATAGATCAGAGGCGCCAGACTTCCTCAAAAGGCTGAGAGTACGAACTAAGGACAGGAGTGTTGCACTAGGACATGATAATGCAAAAGTCCCGTGCCCAGGTAATATTTTGCTAGCCAAAAAAAAAGGGAATCGTGTTTACAGCACTACACAGAGTGCTTGGGGTGTCTGTTAGCATAAATTAGGCTTTGAGAATCCTTCTTTTTAAAGAAGGCGTATTTAAACTACTCTCCTACATGTTTTTTCGAATGCAGCCTCTCTGTTGTATACAAACCAGAGCCTTAATCCAACACATAGTAAAGTCTCAAAACATATTTTCAAGCAGGCATATAAAGGTAACTAAGCAACACTACAGAGTCGTGGAGATTGTTGTCTATGCATTTGCTGGAACAAAAATCTGCCAAACTGCTAGGAGGGCTGATTTTAGTCATACTTTCACAGTGCTGACAGTGCTACGTACGGCATCGCTGCTGATTCGCAGTGGTACAAATGAGGCTAAGATCCTGGATGAACTGCTTTAGGACTGGTGTAAATCCTGGGTCCTGCAAACTGCCAGCTAACACTCGCCAAGGAACACAATTTATTTGCCTAAAATAATAAACTGACCTATGAAGGGATGCGTGTAAATAGGAGTGGTTTGCATTTTTTACACATTATTAACTCTAATTTCTGCGAAGATGGTCGCTCTTTGGTTCAAATATTAATCTTAGGTGAAGCTTTAGTCAAATAGTGTTTTCCTTCTGAATTATTTCCATCCCTATGTATTGGGAAAAAAGGTGCCCTTACCTGTGTGAAAAAAAAAAATATAAAATAATCCCCCAAATTGCTGTTTCCACAATTAATACAAATAGAAAAGGATCCTTTTCCTTCCCCTAGGAATTGTTCTGAACTTACAGGTCCCATAAAAAGTTTTCGCCTTGAAACAAAACTTAGGAACCGAAACCACTCGCAACTGCACCTAAAGCATCCCCCAACCATGGCAAACCTATTTTCTGACTTCACCTTGACTTTGCAGAGTTTGGAATTAGCTGTCTGAAATTTGACCACATTTCAGTGAGAAGTCAACGCAAGATCAAAAGGTCACGCCACCTAACTGTGATTAAATTGAAAATCTTACTTCTATTGCAAGAGTGATAACACCACCCCTTCTTTTTCTTTGAGGTATTAATAGTGCTGGAAGAAGCAGTACTACTAGTGACCTTGGGTCAAGCAATGCTAATTTATTGCTTGAAAAAGGTTCCTTGCTTTTAAGCAAATGAAGATTTTAATTACCACAGAGCACTATAAAGAAAATGCCTATTTTAAATATTCAGATTTTTTTTACCTGCTGACTGTATGCATTAGGTATCATTCAGAAGCTTAGAGGACAATCTCGTATAAATTAAAAGCCACAGGTGAAAAAAAAGGGCTCACAAAACAAATTGTGATAAAATTTCAGAAGAGGAGAAGAGGAACACTCAGAATATTTAGCAAAAGAAGCTTCAGCCCTGATGGTTCTATTTAAAACCAGTGAAATTCTCCTAAAAAGTGGCATGTTTCTCACTGTGGCCAGAATCCATTTCCTCCCTTTTGTATTTATTATTTTTAATAATTTGTCCAATGAAAGCCAGTGATAAAAAATTATTCTGCAATTTTGTTTTAAATATTGATCTTTTGAGTTACCTCTGAAGCTCAAAACAGTGACAGCAGATAGGCTTAACGGGTAACATGCATGGTGCTGTTATATTCTGGACACTAGATTTTGGCTGGAAGTTTTACATTTCTGATACCACAGTGATAGAAACAAAGGTAAAATATTAGGAATATAAAATATTTAGTTAACATTCAAAACTGGCATTCAACTGATTTCATTTTACACGGCAGGCATTAGGCTCCTGCTTATTTTTTAAGGTTTCCTTTTTCCTCAAGGCTCAATCAGCATTTGGGCTTAATACTTAAAGTAGGGTCAGAATTCCACAAAAAATTATATACTGGAAAATGTTAACTGCAGAAATATGGGACTCCGTATTTCCATCGCAGTGTGAGTGAATCCAGGGAAGCAGGGAGAGGGATGCGGGCTCCGTGGTGGCTCTCAGCCCTCAGCCTGGCACCATGGTCCCAGCCTAGCCCTGCAGCCGGTGGGCAGCCCACAGAGCCAGAGCTGCTCCTGGATTTGGAGGAACAAAGTACTTTTGTTTGCGTGGAGCGCTGTTTTCCCAACACCAAAGCCAGTGGCACAAGAGAGACTTTATGGGCCGTGGGACATTTGTTTGCATACTGAATCTTAACTTTCTTCTTTTCTTACTCCGGCTACTGTGATTAGGCTTTTCCTGATTCGGCTTCCCTGCAACCCACCCCTTCTGCTGAAATTAAACATTAATTCCTAAAAAAGACAACAAAGGCTTTGAGCATTATTCTTCCTGGAGAGGCACGGGGCAATAAAAAGCAGGATGAGGTAGAATTAAAACCAATCGACAGCGGTTGTGATCACAGGAGGCTACCGAAAACATGTACTGGGCAAGCGTATGCTCAGCATTGTTATGCAAGGTGGCATCTTGTGGAAACCCCAGATAAGAAGACGGAGTTAAGGCACTTCGCCAAAATGTTTATATGCAGAATTTTGCTTCCCTGATTTTATTCAGATGCCGCAGATGATCCGGTACATATAAATGTGCCGCCACATGGTTAAGGGATTGGCAAAATCAGAGCCGTTGTATTTTACAGTCTTGCCTAGGAAGAGAGAGTCTTGCTCAGGCTCCACCGCTCGCTCTCTGCTTTTGCAGCACTTGGCACGGACTCCTGTCGGGGCTTTTTTGTTGCTTTTGCACATGGAAACTTTACAATTCCAGTTTTGGGGATGTGGAGCTGTTCGCGGGCTCAGCTACACCAGGAAGGGGGAATGCGTGTCCTGCTGAGTCAGTCAGCCAAACAGGTGACCGGAGGAATAAATTAATTTTTACCCATACATAATTGATATAAATGGAAGATCGTTTTCATAAGCATTTGCATTAAATCAATAAAATCACTTACTATAGAGCAGTTTAACAATCCATTTGATTTTCTCTTTTCTATATATTTGATAGCCACTCTGCAAAACAGTATACACTTTATGCCTATTTTCTTTAGCAACAACACTGCCAGTTAAATTCTACCACCTGCAATAATTAGAGCCATTGGAAAACATACAAAACAAAATATACAGTAGATGCGAGCCCCTCTTGAATCCACGGCCCCCTGCGGCAACGAGTTTCATTGGTGCCTTAAGCTAAGGCTGGTAGGAAGCCAAAGAATCTGTATATTACAATAAAGTACATGTTATTAAGGGGAGGATTTAAATGATTTCAGATGGAGTTGGAAATATTATAGTGAGGAACCACTATTAAGATTGCTGATTAAAAAAAATAAAATAAAAATCACCAAGGAATCTAGTTTTATATTTAAGGAAGCTTAACCTTGAATAGCACAATGGGTTTTATTTGGGGGCTTTTTTAGTTAAAGAAAAGTTAGTGGTTGGAATTCTTAACCCTCAAGTAGCCAGAGTTAGTACTGAGTGTGCACGCTGGAGTCCAGGTTATTGGATGAGAGACGCGCAAGGAGATCTGCTATCAACTGTAATCATGGGGAAATAGGACAAAAAACACGTTGAAACTGTTTTACTCTCTACTTCCAAGCATCAACTATGATTAAGGGATAAGGAAAAAAAAGAAAACAACTACAAAAACAGGCTAGTTTTCCCAAAGCACCATTCCCTACTATGCCTCTATTCTCCATTCCTCTTCGAATCTGTTTCTTACGCATACAATACCGCAGCACTACATAGGAGGTTACACCCAAGACCCAGGTCTGTCTGATCTCCAAGCATAAGCAGACAGGGACCTGTAACTCCAGGATGAAAGCTCTGGACTTCTCAATGCTCAGTTTTGTCTTTCAGCTGCAGCAGGAGCACAGCCCCAGCCGGGCTGCACGACGGCTGCGTGGAAGCAGAGCTCAGAGCGCTGGAAGGGAGCGCTCCATTGTTTGGAAAGAATAAAACCTTCCCAGGAAAGTCTGGCCCATGGACAGTACCAATGTCAACAGACTGACAATGTTGTTCTTTTCTGTAGACTGACACAGACGGTGGAGAGTTGCTAACACTCACGCACCAAAAAAACCCACTTCGAGTGTCATGGCACTCCTCAGTGCTGAACCACCGCATGGCTACCGGACTTGGGGAGACACAGGATGATTTCTTGGTCACTTGCACCTATTCCACACACCGTGTTTTCCAGCCTTGGGTAACAGTGATTTACAGGGACTGGCCTTATTGTCTGCACAAACTCAACTCATTGCTGTTGAGCTTACTTTTTACCTATGTAGAGCCCTCACTAGCAGCCAGTGTGGTAACTCAGGTGCAGATGCATCTATCCTCCAAACAGTAAAGGTGATCCCTGCATAGTGGAGTTAAAATACTGCTGGTGATGCCAGATGAGCCAGGCTGTGCTGCCACTGCCCATGCTGAGCCTGCTCCTCTGCACCATGGGCTCCTCCACAGCCAGAGCAGCACCTCACAACTTCAATTTTCCATTCATATCATGTTTTAGGTGGTGGTGGTGGTGGGGAATATTGTATAATAAACTGACATATTTTATTCAAGTTTCAGAGTCCTATTTGTAATAAAAAATTTATATGGCTGGGTTGTGTTCATGCAATAAATTTTTCATCTATAATTTGGGGCATGGATTCTACCAAAGATTTATATATGTTAAAAAAAAAATAATAATCTAAATCATGCTCCTTTATGTACAGTCTTACGTGGTGAGCTTAAAGGATTTACAAACAGAAACCAGCATCAGGACTGAGGCTCTTTTACACTCGCTTTTCCTTCATTATGCATTATAATATGAGCACATAGGGCTTACTCCATATATGCTACAATTATTATTTACAGCTATTTTGGTGGCTACTACTATTTCTTTTAAGGAAGGCCTGGCTCTCCGTTTAACTCCTGCTATGGCTTTCAAGTCAACTTTTATAGGGAGTTCAAAGTGCTTCATTATCATCCTCCTCACCGTGACACACGCACATATCCCTACCAGACTTCAAGTTTTATTTTCTACCCCCCTGTACAGCTCACCCCATCCCTGCTGCTCTCGAATAAGGCTCTGCAGTGGTAAAATCCCTGCGGTGCCAGCCTGGTTGGGTTTGTTTTTTATAAGGCGAGGACTCTTAATTCCTGTACACTGGGAAAGAGATTATCTTTGATAATGGAAATGTAAATCAAAGCTTGCTGTTGTTTATTCCAGACAGACATTTGTGTGTTAAGTCTGTTTATCAGGCAACACTTTGTCTAAGCCAGGAAGTAGTCAGCCTTTGTAACAAGATGTATGCAAATGATTTTCCCGTGAGCCCTTGCCGCAAAACTTTTGTGGCAAAAACCCTCCTTGTTACTTCACCAGTAAGACGCTCCTAAGCTACCCCGTAAGTAGACTAGCAACAAAACAGCTAGCTAGACTATGCTGATGAGTTTGAATGAGACCAAAACATGTGCCCACAGTCTGTTGCTCGGTATTGTAAGCAGACTTTGTGTATTACATCTGTTTATCAGGCAACACTCTCTCTGCTGGGGAGGCTTTATACCAAGGTAGATGCAAACAAAGATCCTCACAACTCCCAGGCTAACTTTTCTTTGGGAGCAGAAATTCCTGATGGCTTTCCTCCTCGTAGGGAAGGAGAACGTGAAACTTCACCGAGAGGCTGCGAGACCCTAAAGCTGTATCAAAAATGGTTTCATTTTAAATCAACTTTCTTTGTTCTCACAAGCCTATAAATGATTTACTGCTATCGTGTGATAGCCTAGAATGTGGGGAATCTGTGTATTCCCATATTTGTTCCTTGATATTACAAACAACTATTTGATTCACTTCTAAATGTTTGTTTTTAAAACAGTTTACAGCCTTTGATTCCTGCTTTCTGATTCATTTCTGGAACATTTTCTATTTATTCCTTTGCAGAAGCAAACGTTAATTTTGACTTAATTCAAATTGTCATCAAAGGCTTCCTTAAGAAATCCCACAGCACAGATTTTATTTGTTATAATAAAATATTCTTAAAGTAAACATCATGCAACTGTGGGGTTGTGTGTTGTTTTTTTCTTTAATTCCAAAAGATACAAAAACCCCTTACCCAAAGGATTCAAACTGGTTCAGCCCTTTTTCCTAGACAAAATAAACACTTTAGGACTTTACTTGTTTGTATTCTCCTCAGTGGTGCTGTATGCATCACCAGCTAAAAACAAAGAAACTTTTAGCTGCTCAGACAAAATGCAGAAGCTCCCCAAACAACGAAGCGGGGGGGTGGGGAGGCATTCAGAAAGTCTGACAGTCCATTCAATATAGGGATGATGGCCATAATGCATCCAGGGTCCCCTTGCTAATTAAATATGCATTGGCACAGTTTTGATCGATGCAAGCCATGGATCAGATGACACACCTGCAAAATCTTGAGCCCAGAGCTCCCAGGAAAAGGAAAATACAGGCTGTCTCCTTATCTTTGTTTTCAAAGGCTCTCAATTTCTGTGCTTAGATATCTAATTTAATTCTCTCACCCCTCAGCAAACTGGATTAGGAAAGTCAATACTGCCATTGTGCATCGACAGGAACACACAGCTTTCCTTTTATTCAATTTAGCCATGACCTTTAGACAAAGATAATGACAACTGTCTAAAAGTAAGGTAAGGTCTTAAGGAAGACCCTGCTGAGGGGCCCCGCTCGCTTTCTGTGGCTCCTCCGCCCAGGAAGAGCCCACCAGACATGGAGCCAATTCAGAAAGATGCTTTCTTCCTGGATGGCAATGGCTGGCTTGGCAGAGCAGCACCTTCGAAGGGCTCTGTCCTAGCCCAAGGAGAGGGGACACCTCGGAGGGGGCACCAGACCCTCCCGAGCCGTGTGCCGAGCGGTGCCAATGTCTCTGGAGGAAGCGCGCGTGCCACAGCAACTGCTGACCGAGCTCTTGCACCAAGAGCGATTGTGCTGCCCTATTTTCTCTTGTTTGGGAAACAGGGAAACAGGAGGGTCAAGCAAGTGTCGGCGGGAGCACTAATTCCTAATTTCTGGCCCTGATACTTGGGAGGAATTGTAATCCTAGAGCTAAGTGCATGGCGCAGGGAGCCGCACACAACCACGCTTGGATGCGGCAGGAGGAGGAACCGGCACACGGATTTTCCTGGAGCTGAGCTGAAGCCAATGGAAATGACATTACTTTCCGATAGGTCTCGCATCAATATTTTTAGCAGCTTTCCTACAGGAGATAGCATCTCCCTAATACATCTGTAAGGGAAGGACAGAGAACATGCTCTAAGCTAACGAACAGCTATCAGGCAGTAATCCACTTTGGTACCTACAGATACAAGGTTGTACCTGAATCAGTGGTTTAAGCATATAAAAATTCATATTCATGGAGCAGCCCAGCTCCACAAAGCGTTAGCTTCCATGCTGTACAATGCTTGAATCCTGTAGTCGTTTTTTTAGCTGCATTTAAAAATATACTTGGCATTTCTAGCTGTGGACCAATATTTTTCTCATGTCTTTTTATACAGATTTGGAGGGAAAGATATTTGTAATGGAAAAAAAATATGTGCAAAGTTGGATTGCTAAGTTTCTGTAATCTTGGGAAAGGAAGGAAAAAAAAGCAGCCTATGCAAGAGCTACAAGAAACCATATGGATCAACAAGAGCTGCCCTCGTATCCCTGGGAAATATAAATTAACCTACATTTCATCATCATAAACCCCAAAATAAAAAATCTAATTAGAGTCTCTACCCTCAGATTCACTTGGAGGAAATTTGCCTATCCCCCTCACCAAATGATTTACAGTCCTTCGCCCCATTTCTTGAGAGCGATTTAAATTTATTGAATCATTTCAATTTTTAGAGAGCTTCAATTTGGATCTGAACGGGCTTCCTAGACATATGCGGTGCTCACTTATTTAAAATTAATTGCAGTACAATAATTTGAAATTGCTTCACACTATAGGAATCTCAAGTGCTTTGAAATATTTGAACCATTCTATTTAGAAGCCATCAAACTTCTGAGCACAGGCATCCAAGAATTGTTTTAAAAGCCAAAGGGCCGTGCTGATGATCCCAAAGTGCAGGTGAGGCACGGCTCTGGGCATGCTCAGTGCACATGGATCTGGATTTATAGAACAATTCAACAAATTCTGCCCAAATGTCAATCTTTAATTAACAAAAACGATGCCTGTAATAATTTCAAGCCCCTAAAATATTTCTAAAACTAAAAAAGCACTGTTATAAAATAATGGCATACATTAAAACTATTATTACTTCTAACGTATATTTATAGAACATCCTTTCATCCTGGAAATTAAAACATCTTATTAACATTAAACTAAGCTTTACAGTACCTCTGTGGGAAAGGTGAGCATAACTATGCCCACTTTACGCAGGCTGAAGGAGGCACATAGAGGTTAAGTAATTTACCTTCAGAGGCACAGTTACTAAAAGGAGTAAAAAGCACGAGGCTGAGCTCTCGAGCCGCTGCTCTGGATAATAAAGTATCACTCCCACCAATACAGCTATTACAATGGCAACGGCAGCGGCAGTGCCCGCTTAGGAAGCCTTCAACTACATTATGTAGGAAATTACTTGGTAGAGTGGATCCAAAGTCACCTAGAAGGGATATTTCCATTCACTCTCAGCTTCTGTTTCATCTGCCTTTTTTTTAATCCTTATTAGATATTTTCAAAGACAAGAATCCATTTCTTCATTTTCCTCCAGAGCATTTTCTCACTCAGTTTAACAATAACAGCAGTATTTAGGATGACTAAATAGCTGGTTTTGCAATGCCTGACTTCATGTATAAAGGCAAGTGAGGATGAAACTGTGTAATGAGCAAATCTGGTAGCTTTGGTGAAAGCCTCCAGGTCTGCTTCTATGCAATTTTACACTGGTGAGTAAACCAACATCAGCAAAGCAGGATTATGTCCACCATATGGTGAGACTCATTGGCGGTAGTACAGTCACCCAATTAATCTCTATCCCCCACCATCCCCTTGTTATTTATTTATTGTGACAAACTCATCCTTATGGGACCCGAGGCAGGGAGCTGCGTATTCCCAAGCTATTCTCGTCAATGCCCATCCTCATTCTTTATCCCCGCTGCCCAAGCAGTAGCTGCTGGTCTGTTACCTCTCCTCTGGCCAAGATGTGTGGTGCTGCAAGGTCACAACCAAGGAGGCTCTCTACATTTTCCACAGCAGACAGGAATAAAGAATTTTCCAAACCTGCCATCCATCAAAAAGCCAAATAAAACCCACTCCCTGACAATGAGCGCAGCCTTCTAAAACTGCTTTCCGAAGCTCGCCTTCCTAACATCACATGAATAACCTGTTTCTGGAGACCATCCGAGTGTTCATCTATTTCAGGCTGCGCCTCTTGCTAAGGTCTCTCTGCAGTCGGAGCCATTCAAGACTTCCTCAGCCAGCAAAAACAAAGGAAAACCTTCACCAAATCAACAAACCAGGCAAAGGTCCCAACCTCCTCCTCCGTTTTCCACCTCTCCCTCTTCTCCTAAAGCACGGGTGTAAAATTTTCCTTTGATTAACCAAAAATTCACATAAGAATCTATACACCAAGCAGAATAAATAACACTTAAGGAAAGAGCTAAAGTCTCAAAGAATTTTGGCCTATTTTCTCTATTGAGGATTACTGTATTTCACACAGGGGAAAACGATGCTGATAGTAAAAACATATGCTATTACTTAAGGAATAAGCAAAAGGTGAACTAATATTCCAAGGGGGTTTTGTCAAGAACAGATGACTATCAAGCTACCAGTGGGGCAATCTGAGCTACTAATAGTAGTTTAGCTATTATTTTTTACTGTGGTTCTACACTAGCAGCCCTGTGTTCACAACTCTCTTTCACTGCGATGTACCTGACACTTTTGCTCCTGGCTCCCATTTCACTCCCTGTTAAGTACATATTTGGTTGTAATGGCCAAATTTCCCCTTTATTTAATTATTTATTAATTTATTTCTTTCCTGGCAGATCTCTTTTCCTTGTTCTGTGCACTCGGAGGGGTTCCACGTGGCATGTGAAAAATTTCCATCTCAGGTTTTCTGAAGCTTTACGCGAAATGAAACTGTTGGCAAAAATACATCGGTATATAAAGTTAGACAGCAGAAAAAGCTGCTCCACAGTTCCCCTTCCTCTCTCCCTGCCTTTTGCCTTTTTTTCCTGAAAATAACTGCAGAAATATTGCCATCAACCTAAAGCCTTTCTCAAGCTGAGAAGTCAGAGGGTTTTGCCCACAAAGAATTGCCACTCCCTGGATATGTTTCTACTCTCACAATACTTTAGACTGCGAAGAAGAACAGAGAATTACCATAAAAATCAGGACGTGTTTTGTTGCGTCAGTATCATGTTGGCATCAACAACATAGACTTGGGCAGAAAAAAAAGCAGCCTTTTGGTAGGCAGCCTACTTGTTCTGTGATTCTGCTGTGTTTGGAAGCCACGCAAGTGGGAGATGAAGTTAGAAGTCCAAGTAACATCATGCATGCTCGGTACGGAGCCACCACACTGAGGTGTAACAAAATCAAAGTTACAATCACCATAAATCATGGAGAAATGGAACTGTAGCTACATCTCAAAGGACAGTGGATCATTACAAATATATGGAAGAGCCGGGCATATAAATATATATTATGGCTTATATAAATATTAGGGCATACATATATAAGAATCATACCTTACATATATTTCATATATACATATATATAAAAATACATATTATGCATACATATAAGGTAGGACTCCCAACACACACACCTTGAAAAAGATTAGGGTCAATGTGTTGACTCTGAAAATACAACCAGAAATCCATGTTCACTTGGTCCCAGTGTCGTAGGACCAAATTCTGAGGAAGAACATTCAACCTAGAGAAGCCCAGAGCTCTCAAACCCTACAACTACAGCGTGTAGACGAAATTTTAATCAAACTTTTCAAGCCACAGCTATGATCTGATGAACAGACAGCTTGACTTGATTACATTTTTAAGTTTCAGTTTCTATTTCTGTTTTAAGATGAAAAAGATCATAGAGTGTCAGAAATTTGAATACTGAATAGCAAAAGCTCTTGCAGGTTTAGAAAGCATATAGAAAAGCTGGCAAAAGAAAACGCTATTCCATTGCCACCATCTGCTTTCTGGCATATTGAAGAAACTTTACTAACAGCAACATTTTCTTGCATTAGAATATCTGCTAATTAGTTTTGTTGTAAATTTTTTTAGTTTAAATTACCTTTTACACAGAAGGCAAATAGCCAGTTTTTTTGGCTGGCTACACCTTACACCACGTCTGATAACATTTTCACATGAAGTTCAGTTTGCCTCCTATTTTTCTATCAAAATCCTATCTTTAGCATAGCCAAAGCCTGCAAAAAAAACCCACTTTGCCTTGCTGAGACTAAAGAAAAAAACATCAAACATACGAAGTGTTAAAAATCGCTGAATAACTCAAAGGGAAAAAGATAATTTTGAAGGCGTTTTGGCTGAAATCTATTTTCCTTTGAATTGCATGAGTGTTTTAAAATGTTAAAAACACTACAGAGTGACTAATGAATGTAAAAGAATGATAAAGAGTATGGGTCCAGTTATCAGTGATGTGCCTAAAACAAAATAATTTTGGACAGTCTGCCATGCAAATATTGACTAAAATGTCATAAATAATGTCTGCAACAAAGGGAATCCTGCAAAGGAATATTCTGTGGTACTTAATGCATTGTAGAAAGCGCCTTGTAGCAAGCAGTACGTTACAGAGCCTGAAAACTTCAGTTGGACAAAAAGAGGCTAAAATTTCCCAGATAAAAATATTACTAATGGTTGTTTGGGGGGTTTTTTGGTTGTTTTGGTTTCAGCTGTTGGTGGTTTTTTTGTGGTTGTTTTTCAGAAACAGGCCTTGCAAAAAGTTAAAGGTTACATTTGGAAAATGGTTCACTCAGAAGTGGACTTTCCAAAAGAAACAAGCCATCCAAAAATTAAAAATAGACCAAATGTAACCACCTCATTGACTTAATGATGATTTCCTCTGCCATCTGAAACAGTATTTTCACTCACTTGTTTGCTGGCAGGGCAGAGAGGCTGTTTGCAGGTCTCTATCGTGCTGTACTGAAGTAAAATGGAAAGACATTAAGTCTGCCACTGCCCTGGACTTGAGCTGAGAGAGAGCAAAGATTCTGTTCAAGCACTGCACAGGACCTAATTCTGTCTCAGTTGCAGAGCCCAACTCCACTCTGCATGTAGGGTTAGAAATAAAAATGCAGTCCTAAGAGAATGACAGCAACACCCAGTTTTGTATTAGGCAAAGTACAAAAGAAGGGCTCCGAAATTGCTCCCAAAATCTCAGCATTTTGGTCATTTTATTACTTTTTTAATAGCCTTAAAATATGAAGTCAAAATGAAGAATGACAGGGGAAGTTGCATTAAACTGCTCCAGGTTACTGGCATCTACGCTGACATAGAGCTATGTGTAATCACAAATAACCCAGCCACTTTTTCTGAAACAATCAGGGCTACAGTGAAACCTTCTCTAAGTGTTTTGAGAAGTTTCATTTCTGAGAAGAATTTCACAGCCACCGAGATGACAAATAACAAAGACATTTTCCATTTCTAAAGCATCTTTCATCCAAGATCAAAGAGCTTCATCAACATTAATTCTCCAAGTACTCCTTTGAAATAAGAGTACTATTAAACCTATTTTATCTTTATCTAACTTGATCTATTATCTTTATAAAATGCTGGTTACTGTGATATCTCTCTAGGTGGAGCATGACTATAGGTTAAGTAACTTCACCAGAAATGCTTACTGGATCAGTGGTAGAACTGACAGCATGTTGAGCAATCAAGAATTCAAAACCCATCCTCCTTCCTAGGTTAATTAATAATAAATAGATATTTGTGCATATGTAAATGTATATGTATATATATGCAAACTGACTTTGGACAAAAAAAAACCTCTACCATCATTGGACTGAGGTGCCACCAAAGTAAGTGAATATCTGGAATCAGCAGGCACATAAAACGGCTGGTAGAAAATGCTGTCCAGTGTAGGATAGATGGACAGACTCACATGTGTGTGCAGGTAGCAAATAATGTATTAAGAGAATGAGCATGCATTTGCTAGTTTCAAAACCTTTTGGAAGAAATGAAGTCAAACTTTCTTAGCAAAGCTGAAAAGTCTCCGCAGTGAAACCGCCCAGCCCAGCGAGGAAGGAGGATGCTGGCGGGCAGCAGTGTTGCTGTGGAGCTGACACTCTGAGCTCAGAGCCAGGCTTTACCAGCGCCACTATGGGTCACCCACAAAAAGATTGGTGGGGTGTGGAGCAGGGGCTGAGGCTGACGAATTTGTTTAACACTAAACTGACAATCACTTAACAATTAATTACAGGCTGTGTCACGTACCATATAATTCAGTCTTCGGGCCAGGCTTACTCTTGCCACAACCCAACTGGAATTACACTGGGGATAAACTTAGCAAAGTATTTTCATAAGTCTCCTTTTCCTATCATTCCTGCAATCAGTTGTATGTGGCTATAAACGATGTTCTCCTGTCTGCTTTGCAACATGGATGAAATGTTACCGACTGTGTTCTGCCCTGTCAGAAAACAGCGTGTGCTCCGTGAGTGTTCGTGGTACCCGCTTTGGATAAAAGCAGCTCCTGTTTTGAGAGGTGTGCTTTTAAAATCCTTTGTGGTTTTGCAGCAGAGGAACCGTTGGACAATGAAGAAAAACATTTCAGCTCCCCTGAAAGTCTGACTGTTCCTTTTCAAACAATACACCACAAGATTTGGGACATACTGCTGACACAGCAACATCAGTGCCTCAACGAAACTGTGGGAAATGTCAAATTTATGGTCCTGTGGGTGATTGGTGGAAGGGTTTTTCCCCCCCCCTTCAGCAAGCCTCTGTCAAAAACAGAGCCTCTAGAAAGTTTTTGGCTCCGTCCCAGCAAAGCAGAAGGAAGCTGTATCCCACACTTCCCTTGGGACTTAATGAAATATACAGCCTCTGGGCTTCTTTCAATTTGGTCTTTCAGATTGCTAAACCAGTGAAAGAAGGATCCTAGCTGTCACAAACGTCACATGTTTGGGGTCACCTGCTGCTCGGGGGTTCTCATGCCAGTTGTTGACATAATAAGCACCCCTTACACTTTAATTACAATTCACAGTGTGCAAACTCTGCAATCTGCTTTAAGGCAGACAGTCTTTTAAATCAACACTAAATTCTACTACTGTTCAAGCAGAAACGGGAGGAAAAAGATGTCCAGCTGACTGAATAATTGTATTCAAATATTTGTGATCCCGAAGAAAAGTAAGCACTAGCCAGTGAAAAGAGCAACTGTCTTGCCTGTAACACATCAGAACGCGTCGTTAGGACTCGACTCGCTTCTCACAGTCACGCAGACGACGCACGTGAGACGTGTTCGTTTGATGAGCTCCCACCATCAGCAGCTCTCCCTGACGCTCCTGCGACAGCAGACCTGAGCACCAGCTGTGTTTGTCCCCGGCATGAAGCGGGATCGTCTATGGGAAGGAAATTCTCAAGCCCTCTGAGTATGAATTTCAACAGGACTTGTGCAATGAAAGCCTAAATAGGAAGATGTGTTTGTTTTATGCTGGAATGCTTTATTTAGCCCAGTACAAGAAACATTGGATCTACTTAAAAATACTTATTGAGAAAGAAACGAGAGTCCTTCAGTTTCCTTGACTGTAGCTCCTTAACTGTTACTCTCACTCCTAATAAAGACATATCAAGACCACCAAACTTAAATAAATTATACCATCCGGAGAGGAACAAAAAACTCTTCTCCTCATATGTTGGAGAAAATCCATTTTAGCATTTGTGCATCTAAAAATGCCTCCAGCCAATTATATTATTTATAATGCCTTGGTTGAATCCATCTTCTCCCATGGAAAGAAAAAGAGCACAAGAGGGGATGTACGCGCTGGGAGCACTTCTAGAAGGATTTCTACGGTCTCTGTTAGAAACGCTGTTAGCTTGTGGGCTGGTGGTTATGGATCACACTGTCCACACACAGGGAAGTGCTCCAGCATCCTGGTGCCAGCACAACCTCCAGCAGCTGCGCTCCACACGCATTCTCCCTACGTGCTCTCAAAGAAACAAAGGGGAAGTCAATAGTGCCATGCGAGGGCCTATTCCTATTTAAATCAACAGGAGTGACTCTGGCCATAGGAGAAGGCTGCTGTTGTCCAACTGGCCTCTTAAGAGGAAAAACCCGATGGGTTTTCACCATATCCAAGAGCCAAATGCTGGTAAGATGCTCTTTATCCCTGGGCTGAAAGGGACACAACCTCCTTCTGCCGCCTCTCCCGTTGCCTCTCCCACTGTATCAGCGACCTCAGATAAACTCAAAATGTTTTGAAATTATCATCAGAGTGTGAAGTACTTCAATGAAAATCTATAAAACAAATTTATAGTGTGCATTCATGTGCATTATATACACACTTAGAACAGGATTTATCATTTAACTGACCTTTGAAGCACTGGTATTTTTAGATCCAAAAAATGTGTGCTGATTGTACTTCAACCCTGTCCCCTTACAATGTACCAACTCCTCGATATCTTACTACAGGAAAGATAATTGCAATGAATTTTTATATTTCAGCACATGGGAAGATAAGATTAGACAGTAGGGACATAAAAGCAAACTGCACCACATAAAAGATAAGTTTCTGAAAGTTACAATTTACACCAAATGTTACAGATGAAAATGTTCAAAGCTATTTATAGGGCCTCGTGCTGGTCCCATTATAGACCATGGGAAGACTGCAAAGAATCAGCACTACCTTTCACTTAATCACTTCTTCCCATACCTATAAACCTTTTGAAGCAGAGAAATTATTAATGATATTAAGACTATTACTAATTCCCATAACCACTCAGGTGCATCAGTAACCTGGTCCCAAGGCCATATGTATTGCACAGACCTCAGCATCCAAGAGGATTGTTCCTACTCTAATGGGATTATCTACAATCTGAGCAACTCATCCCAAAAGGTAAATAAGCATTTGATTTCCCCCTGCCTTCTCTGCACACCCTATTTGCCTCTGTCAATTGCATACTTGCTGTATTTTTTAACTCCTTTCTTCCTTATCATGAAGTTGCCACCAACAGTAGTTTACCCAGTGCAAGAAATGAGGAGTAACAAGAGATATGCATTTACCTGCACACAAGGTATAAAAAAATAAAGCTAAAAAGCAAATTAAAGGTAGTGAGAACCACAAGAAGTGCCATATGATTCATCTATAGGCAGCAGACAACAGACACAGCCATTGCCTACTAAAGGACACAGGTGCAACAGCAGAATAAGCCAGTGCCAAGCAAAGTTTCTACCATAGCAGCTACTAAATAAGACCCTCTGGAAACCTGTCCTGACAGCACCAGCACCCCCTCCACCGGCACCAGCTGAGCCCTCGGGCTGCTCCTCAGTGCCACAAACCAAGCAGTGACACCAGCGTGAGGCAAGGCTCCTATGAACATGCTCAAAGGGATTTTTCAATCACAGCTTAACCATGCCTTCTATTTTCCTTCTCCAACTTAACCTTCTCTGAGGACTACTCCTATGAATAGTCTCAAATTTCATCCACTTCTGATGAAGCCCTTTACAAAAAAAGCGTTGCTAGAAATGTCTGACAAGGGAAAAGTGATTTTTTTCCCTTACTGTACAATTACTAAAAACATATGGTGGAAGAGATTCTGTGCAAACCTGGAGTGTGGTTTGTTTTCCACAAAGACGAGGGAGGGGTAGCTGCAGCCCCAACCATGGGATTGGTAAAAGAAGGAGCTATGTGGGAAAGTATTTTGATAACTGAACTCTATCAGGCAATGCAGTAAAGAGTAAGCTCCATACACAAAATTGCATGTAGACTGAATCAACCCCACTCTCAGTATTTGTGGGTGTGAGCTGTATACAGTGTTTGGTGAAGCCCAATTCATGTTCAAAAGAAAATTAAACCAAAGAATAAGTTATTAAAAGAAGCCTTTGAAGGAAAAAGCAATGATGTGTGAAAGACAGAACCAGAAGAGTTTATTTAAACACACAGCACTGAAAACAGGGAAAACAGAAATTAGGAAATTAGAAGAACAGTCATGAAGGCACCCAGCAGCCTTTTCCTGGTACTAGAAGTTCTCATATCTATGAATATTTTATCCAGATTTAACTATCTTTTTCAAGTCCTTCCTATCAAAATTCCAGACATTTTCTTCAATAAAATCAGAAAAGTGATTTAAAATGTATTGGTAGAAGATATAAAATAAGCTCTGTGTGGATATTACAAAGGATCTGGGAACCTTACACCCTTTAGATCTGCTTATTTAACTATTTAGCAGCATGATCTAAAATTTGCATATGACTGGTTTGATGCCAAGCCATAAGAATAAAGAGGGATGTCTCTCTCCTCCTATGAATTTCAAACTCAGGTTTTTTTAACTTACCCCTCGAATGTGAACTAAAATTACTGTGTAGCCCGTGATCTACTTAGAGAAGTATATGTAAGACTTTAAAATAGTCTTCCTTTTTGTTCCCTTAAACTTCCTAGCAGAAGTAAATCATTTTGTGAACACGCTCAGACATCAGAAATTTCATGCTAGTTCCAAAAGAGGAATTCCTTCATTTAGCAAACCCAAGTCTAAAAATAAGTGTCTAAAGCTGAAAAAAAGTTGGGTATAAAACTCAATTCCTCATTGCACTGCAGTGCCCAGCAGCACTCAATGACTAGAATAACCTGGCCCATCCTCTTACAACAGTTTTGTCATCCCGAAGAAGTTGCAAAAATAAGCTCTGTGATAAAATCGACCCCTGCAAGTGCAGATCCTTCCTCCCAGCTTCTCTCTGTGTATCATTAAGACATTATGGATGAACCATGCCCATCCCAGTGAGTAAGGTGGGAGTGCTTCTCCTATTGACTAACCAAGGTATTTGCAGTCCTAAGTCAGCACGCGACCGCAGAGCTCTTGTTTGCCCAGTCTCTGCTAGATACTAATTTTATTATGGCAGTCTAAATAAAACAGGAATAGCAAGGGATAGCAGGGAAAGGAGCAGAGGGAAGGCAGCCAGTGATGTTAGAGAAGTTTACGCATGATTTTATATATATGCCTTGAAACTCTAACTTCTGTGCAGATTTGATGGTACCATGTAACCCCCACTACAGAGATGCGTGTGGCGGTGGACTCTGTCCCTGCAGTCCCCCTTCATTTCACACACCAAAAATTAACCCTGGAGAAAAGAGGTATGTCTTTCTTGCTAGATCCTTTTCACTTTGGTCCAAATTGAGGGAAGAAGCTGAAGAAAAATAGTCAGTTTAAGTGTCATAGCTCAGTTAATAGGGGCTGAATTCATTAGTCATGACAGGCAAGCCTGCAATAAATTATGACTGTCTTATGCTTCCCCACTAGGCAAAATCCTTTGCTGATTTTCTTCCACTCCTTATTCAAAGGCAATTCCCAGTATGTATTCCAGGACAATTTGCTGTGTGCTGTTGAGATCAAGAAGCAAGGACACTGGAGGGGTGAATGTACCAAATACCTGACTTTGCAGGCTTATCAACCTTGCACAGGTACCATAACCCAAGCAGACACTCTTCCTGTATCTGAGGCTGCTGAAACACCTGCGGAGCATCCCTGTTTCGTATGATCTAGGAAAGGGCTCTTATCCTTTAACCCTGTGCAGGGACCTCGCTGCCAAGTCCAAGTATCACCAATTATTATCAGCGCTGCACCTAGGCCTGCCACCCTGCAGATCTCCATTTTGCTAAGTGCTGTATAAGCAAAGAACAAAGAGAGAGCCCTTGCCTCAAAGGGCTCACAATTTACTAGGCCTACCAGGAGAGCTGGACAAGCACAGCATCTTACTCTACTGCCAAGTATAAATTCAGAGCTCTGGCTCCAAGCGGTCATAAATAAATGGGGAAAAAAAGTATGAAGTGATTTTGCTCACTTTGTTTCATTTCCAACCCATGAAGGAAAGAATATATAAGTCCTTTAATAAATATATAAACCACAGAAAGATATTGTTTAGCCCTAAAATACCATCTCAGCTCTAGCTGCAGTGTCAGTAATGCAATATGACAAGAAATGTATGAGAATATGAAGTATACAATATATGTAGTATACAAGCATGTATGTATAAAATGTAGTGTATTGGCCCCCTAATTGTAGACATAGGTAATGGAGCACATCTAAAAAGTGCCTAAAACTATATGCTGCATATGAAGAACAGCAAAAAGAATAATTGGTGGCTGAGTCTTTATGTACTCAGGACTGACTGGGTCAAATCTCACGGCTTGATTAAGCCTTTCCTTTTTTACAGACAGCCTTACCCTAACAGATGCTCACACACTTTGGATCAGGCCCACACTGCTAACAGGCAGTGGCACCCTGAGCTGGAATCTCACTTTCATGTTCTACCCACGCACGGGTATCCCGGTGGATCAGGGCTCCAGAATGAAGAGAAAGGAGAAGCTCTGAGCTGCGATGGGCCATGCAGACTGGAGGGTGTGCCAGGCCTTGGGGCTCAGCTTCTTTGAGTGCAGAAGACAGTCTATCCTGTGAGTATCAGCAGGCTTTAGTGCACACACAGACTCGCAGACAAAGGATCAGCCTTTACAAATATTTCCTAATTGTTCCAACCATGATCTCGAGGATAGAATTTTATGTCCCTTTTTTTTGCGGTTAATTTCTTTATCTATTATGCACTTGAGGAGACTTCATTGTCCAACTATTTTATTATTTGCTACACAAAAAAATATATTTGTGAATGGCTCCATTATTTCAGCAGTTAGCCTTCTGGTGCACAGAAAGTTTCTCTTCTGAACAGGCACTCATTCATTCTGCTGCACCATTGTACATTTTATGGCTTGCCATAGCAAAAAAAAAAATCTTTTTTAGTTCTTTCAGTGCTCCTATTATTATAACAGTTTAAAAAGTGGCTTCCACTTTATACCCCATCACTCGGGTAAAGGATAGCAACCCACAGTAAATCCAGTTATTTGCCAAAGTAGATTGCTCATTAAATATTACATATAAAAGAGCCCTCTGAGATACAGAATAATCCACAAAATGTTTTTTAGATCTTTCTATTTCTGTAATTAATTGTAATCATGAATGTGCACCAAGTACTGTGCTTATAACATTGAATTAATAAAAACTGAACTTTATATAAGCCCTGGCCACAGAACATTACGCTGGTGAAGAATTTCAGGTGCAAATAATCAGAGATTACTACACACGAGGGAATTCACCAGTGGTCATGAATACCCTCAATTTACTTCTGCAAGGTAAGCAATATATTCTCTTACATGATATAGTGCAGGCTCTGTTATTGTGTTTCAGAAGTTTTTACTGAACTGAAAGTTTTCTTTCTGTTCCACTTGTATTGCTACTTATCTGTAAGTAATAATTATTTCTTCTACAGTGCATTTGCAGGATGGAGAATATACCACATGCTCTTAAAATGTTTCTGTCTCCTAACTTTTATGCTGTAGAATTAAAGTTCCACTACTCAGCAAAAGCTTTAAAAACAGCACAAGAGGAAAAGGGAATAAATATGCACAGTGTCTCTGCATCTTCCCCGGTCTGGCTGCCTCAGTCTAGCTGCTGCTAACAAATACAGATCAGTGAGTGAAAGATCCTAATTTAACTCTATGGCAAAGTGGGTTTTTTGCCTCTTTAATAGGTTTTCCCAGTGCTAATGATGCACTAGTCCCAAAATTTACTTAAACTCTCCTAAACCGTCATGTTAATTTAAAATGTGGAGTGCTACAGATCAGATCCACAGCTAGATCTGGAATAAGTCCATTAAAACCAGTGGAACTTCAGAGATCTCTATCAGTTGTGGTCTCGCTATAAACCTTCTGTAAATAAAGGCTGCATTGTTAATGCTGTCACTGGTGAAGCAAATTCCATAACCCCTGGCACACAGATAACCTAAGCAAGCTGCTGCTGAGCTACATAAATCATCCCTTAACTTTTACTTAAAACTGAATTCAGTCACAATCATCCAGACTCCATAGAAAGTTGCATCACTGCCTGAGTAAAGAACACATATTTTCAGAACAAAACCAGACACAACTCCTTGAAGAAAATTGACATTTCTAAATTCATTAAAAGAAAGAAGGTGTCTGCCATGGGGAATTGCAGAAAAATTCTTCTGGCACTGTGGCTAAGGACAGGGATACAATATATCCCTGGAAATCTCCCTGCGCCACAGGTATGTTTTCCCCTTTCCCTTTCCCTTTCCCTTTCTCTTTCCCTTTCCCTTTCCTTTTCCTTTTCCTTTTTCCCTTTCCTTTTCCTTTTTCCCTTTCCTTTCCTTTTCCTTCCTTTACCGTTTCCCTACCCTTCCCTTCTGGAGATCATCAAGTCGAACTAGATTACTCAGGATATGAAACCTGTAGCTATCTTCTGATGCTGAGTAATGAGGGAAAGAGAAAGGCCTAATCCATTTACCATTAGTTTAATTTGGACTGTAAACAGAGTGGTCTCTTCTTTCCAATCACAACTTCAATCTGAAATCTGCAAACCCCAAACCAACCAAAACTTCAGTCAGATGTAGCCAGGTTATCCCAGGAGGGGCTTACAGAATAAACTGGGGAGAAAACTATCAAGAATAAGGGGAGAAAGAAGGCTTTGAAATGTACAGCATATATATGGACAGTCACAACAAAATAGGAACAGGCAGCTGGCATGTGGATGTATGAAGCGAATAAAGGAGCGATGCAGAAGACAAAGGCAGAGGGAAAGAAACAGTAAAAAGAAAATACCCAAGCAAGTTGGAGAGGTGTAAGGATGAAGGCTAAAATGCATGGAGGGGATCTGAGATCTATGCACTGTTAAGGACACAGAGAATTCCTGGGATTAAATTGTTTTATGGATGAACTTCATTCCAAATCAGACTGCCAGGCAAAGGCATAATTTGCGGGCTTGAAAGGACTGAGGGCTGCACAGCCTTTGTGTGGATCTCCAAAGATGGGGAGAAGGAGATCAAGAAAGAGTGACATACACAGCAAAAGACACTGAAAAAGATGGATGAAAATGTTTCCCCTAATTTGGCTCCTCTCCATACCTACACAAAGGACTGCGCTGTCTGGTAACATGTAATGTTCAAAAATACACACTTAGAACATTTTTGTTTGACAGCAAATCCTGAGCAGCAACTGTAAGCTCCCAGGTAGATCCTTACTGGAGAAACAGGCGTGACACTCAAAATCCTGAAGGGCTGCCTCTATATGCACCTCCATGTCCATATATATATATATATCTATAGTCACTTAAGGGCACAACTTTGTGGAATACAGTGACTAACTTCTTTAGGCCAAGATTAGCTCCTTTAAAACCAAGGTTCATAGGTCAGTACCGAACTACCCAGGCACGTGCCTCCTTGTGTAGCACTTCTTTGATGAGGAACAGAAAATCTGTTAGAAAAGGTAATACTGCTGTTACTCTTTAGAGTACCATGTGTTTTTTCCACTCTAATTTTGCTTAGCAGTTAACTGAAATCCCCATATTGCTTTCCTCATTCAAACCAAAACCTCACAGCACTAAGAAAACCACAGATACTGTAATAAGTCATGACTCATATCATCCAGCATCACCCGAGTAGGGATTACACATTTTACTGTAAGGATATCTAGGCCATCTTGACATCTAACATTTTATCTAGAATAAGGCCAAAACATATCACTTTCAGTATAGCGGGGAAAAAGGAAGTTATTGTGGTTAAAGCAAAGGCCAATGAGTCAGATGATGTGGGTTCTGTTTCCAGGCCTCACGCAGACTTCCTATGTGATTTCAACCAAATAACTTCGCTTCTCTGTGCCTCAGTTTGCACATCTGCATGAAGGATGTCAGAATGTCAGATTCATTCATCTTGGTTTCCTAAATTTTTTGAGACATCTGGGTGGGACATGCAAAGTGTTATGACAACTACCATGCATCTGTTATGCTGTTGTGAACAGAACAATTATCTGCTTGCGGATGGAGAAGAAAGTTAGCAGAGAGGCCAGCCTCAGACAAGAGAAAAAAACCCAAACAGGAGGATTTATTCTAGAGGAACAACTCGTCTCTGATTTGACCAGCACAATCACAAGTAAAGTAATTCAAAGGCTGTAGTAGTACAGAGCCTTGGAGAAGTAAACATTGACAGACCTCTGAAATCCCTTGACCTTACTCTAGGTTATTGCACTGTGCTGTATCAGATGCAGCAGTCTTGTTTTTTAGTATTACTTATAATTCATAGGCATATAATTAAATCTTGCACATTCATTTTGAGAAGGCACAATAGTTAAACCACTAACCCTTAAGCACAGTCTAGCAGTGGCATTTGGAGAGTCAGCCACACTCTCTCACCTATGCTGGCAAACACATTACTCTGGCTGTGAAGGAAACCACAATGTGGGAAGGAAAGCCTACAAAAGAATGAAAACAGAAAGTGTCTAAGGCCTTGGCAGAAGGACACTAAATAAAATAGAGAGTGGTGACTCATTTTGGCAGTGAATCCACCTCAACCCCTTCAAAGGCTTTGGCAAGAGTCCTCGGAGGAGACCCCAGGCTTTTGCCAAGCCACAAAACACCACAATTATTATCGCAGCAGTCATCAACAAAACAGATTTTGTAAACTGACTTGTTGGCACATAGATTAAAGAAGCTATAAAAAGGAATAACAGCTGTTTGGGTTGCCCTATGCAGAAAGTTACTATATAAAAAGTACTTTTACACATATCATATATACGTACACACAGACACACACAGATGCACATGATGTGTACTTGAAGAATACACAAACAAGCAGAAGTGCCAAAAGCTTCTGAAGGATTTCATTTCTGTTCAAGGGAGATAAATTCACAGGTCTGAAAAGTTGTAAACTAAAGACCTGATCCTCTTCTCAGTCTTACTGGTTCCACAACATTCACTCCCCATTTTCATTACTTTCAGTAGAGTTGTTTCCATTACACAAGACTAAAAGGACATCTGAAGCTAGAACTAGTAACAGCTACTTAAAGCAAAGTGCCACAGACCTAACTGTCCTCCTACTTACTGGCGCATAAATCAAATCTTTACATGCAGGAATCGTGCTTGTATGAGGGGACATAATGTCCCAGAGATAATTTAGTACAAGCTGCAGCACAGAAGTGTCCTAATGCTCCCAAATTTTTTGCATTCAAAGGTTATGTTCAGTTTTCATAAACTGAGCATGTTTGAGTATTTATGTAAATAAACAGTCAGCTTCAGTCATTTAAAATTAGGTTTGCTGCAGATGATGAGGGTTTGTCTACCCAGACCTCAAACACAAAGGCAAGAATCCTGCAGCAGCACAGACCCTTAGATTCAAAGGAGTGGTGATGCACCATTTTTACGGGGGTGTGTACACTGTAGCTAAGTTTAGAATTTCCCAAACACTGCACTTTTTTGATTTAAAGCAAATGAAACATTGATGATGAAACACTGTCCTTTAAATTTGTAGTTTCTGATTAAAGTGGCAGAAAGAGAGACGAAAATGAGAACATGACACCAGAATCCTGCTCTAATCTTTCTTTTAAAGTCTTCACTAGAGATAGAAGTGTCTACTTCTGGTTTCCACAAGCATTATGGTTTTTAACACTTTGATAAGCAAGACTTTTCTTGATTTTTTTCCCCCTTGAATTTGAACTGCTGTAAATTTTGCTAATGCATAATATTAAAACACCCTGAAAACAAATCTCAATGAATCTGGTATATACCTCAATAAATGCATCTGGCTCAATTAAACTCCATGTGCCCTGACTGGTATCCAATACTTCTTTTTGAAGCTGTGTGTCTTAATCTCATCTTTTCACCACAGAATCAAGAGTTCAAATTGCATCATTAAAAATAATATCCTGTTCTAGGGAAGTACTATGGATATATAGGTTGCCGGTGAAAGAGGGTCAATCTGAACTAAAGGGATGTTTATCACATCTACAGAGACATAAAGGCATAGGATACAGGAGAAATGTGGATATAAACAGCAAATCTCACTGCAAAAGACATCTGCATCCTTGTGCATTTCCTCAAGCAAACGGTTAAGGGCAAAGTATATTTCAGGGTCCTTGCCATTCCTGAAGAAGAAATGATGTGGCCTGTTGACCCTCCACTAGTAGAGGGTATGCAATAGCAGAGATGAAGCATTTGGACTTAGGTGTCAATTATGTTGCTGGTTTAATGCCTTCCAAATGACTGGCTAAGGGAAGCTGTCGCATCACTCCTGGATGCTAATGCCTCTTTTCTGTTGTTTCCTTAAGCAGTGAAAATATACAGAAGTTATTCGAGACACTGAAAACTCCTACCAGATGAAAATTGACAAGTGGTGGGCTGGGAGTGAGACTATGAAAAATGGAGGCTTTACTAATACAATCCACCTGAATATAGGTACTTGCACTGAAAGAAAGACTCCGCCATTCTGTTACTGTAACTGCAAATACTTTCCAGCTACATAAAGAACCATTTAATATTTTCAAAATTACATGTCCTTAGGCAATCTGTTTATTTTCAAGTGCAATCCAAAAATTAGCTAGGACTGCATTTACCGCTCATATGCGCAGGCAAGCATTCAGCTGGGGACGGTCAGAGTATAAATAAAAATCCATACATTTAAAGGTCTCAGACTGAAGTGTTTGCCTTTAATTCTTATCCTTTGCTTTTTTTCCTTTTTTTTTGTTTTAACAGCCACCTTGGACTCCATAATGCATTGCACAGACACCAAATTAGCTCACACACCAGCAGAAGCAGTGAGTTTCACCTATCCAAGTATTTAAAAAGCTTGCAAGCACACACTGTCTCCTGTGCAGCCCGGAGATCCCTGTTGAGTCTATGCCAAGTCCCTGAAAAGTTGGACACTGCATCCGGTATTTACACTAAGCTAAAATTCTAATCAGCACTAACAGCAGTGTGTTTTAATTCACCCTTATGATTTTATTTCAATCTGCTAAGTAGCACAACTGCCAGAAAGAAACTGCTATAAACTCCAGTAAACAAATGCAGGGGGAAAAAAAAAAAGAAAAAAAAAGAAAGAAAAAAAAAAAAAGAAATAAAACAAAATAAATCTTAAACCTGTTGGGGATAAAGTTTGCACCGCTTCAGACACGCAGCCCAAAAGGGAAGGCTGAAGCTTGGGTTGAAGCTGCACTCTGCTGATTTCTTTTTAAATCGCCTACCTTTCACTTTCTTCTTGTTTTTTTAAAGAACACCTCTTCTTTTTTTCCTCCTTCCAACGTGTTTGGTACTTTTTAGCCAAGGAAGGAAAACGCTAATGTTATTTTACACCGGCTATTTCACCTCACGTCCTCCCCTCCACAGCTTTCTGCCAAGTGCTGTGAAACAAGAACACAGTAACTACTTGAATCTCTGGATGACACTATAAATCGTAGTGCCAAGAGGCTGGTGCCAAGTCCGGCATCTTCCTTATTTTGGGAAGGAAAGGAAAAAAAAAAATAGGAGGAAAAAAAAAAAATTAAATAAATCGTCAGGAAGATTCTGAGAAGTTGGTCACCATTTTGGACCTGTTCAGTGCAGTCAGACCTTGGCAGCCATCTTACAGCTTGGCAACCATTTTGAGAATGTGCCTGGCAAGCTCTCAGAGCTCGCCGACACTGTTTCAACACAGCGCTGGTTAAATATAGTCCAAATTAAACAATACCGTGTAATATCAGGTAAACTCACCCTTCATAAATCCACCCAGGAGGTGTTTATAAGTGCATCTTTAAAGAGAGAAGGACATTGTGCTTTCCTTAGAGGCCGCCTGGGCGCCTTAACCCTTTCCTGGGCACGGTGCTGGCAAAGCCCCGCTCCAAGACCTCCATGAAGATGGAGGAAATGGTCCCCCTGAGACCAGCAGCAAAATGGGGAGACCATGGATGGCCGGATGCAGAAGACATGTTGCCTTTCATCGCTGCCTAACGAGGCCCCCAGAAACCCCACTACGGAGCGAAGGGCCCTTCGGAGAAGGAAATGCCGTGTCCAGGGATGACGGGGAGGCTGTACACAACAACATGTAAACCCGCAGCTGTCGTGTGAGGAAAAACTACTTCCACAGCTTTAATTTCCTGGTGAACTTTTCCGTGCGCTCCTCTCCCAGAAACAAAATGAAAAGTTTGAGGAGGAAAAGCCATCGCTGCAGCCAGACACCTTAACGAAGCCTGGTTTATGAAGAGAGCCCAACGCCGGTGCGAGCTGTAAACAAACACTTCCCTTCTTCTCCCCACCCTGCAAGATCAGCGTGGTTTTGGACCAAGCGCTTTTCACTCCGACAGTGCCAAAATCCCAAGGAGGACTTTGTGCCAGTTGAAGAAAGGCACGGTTGTTAGGAACCGCTTTGGCGGAGTAGGAAAAGCGTTCCGCAGATAGCCGCTCCGGATGGAGGAGCCGGGGAAGCACCTCGGTACCGCTCCTCAGGGCCAGGGGCATGGCAAGGTATTCCGGCCATATTTCTCCCGATATTTTAAACAATCCCTTCAGTGAAGAAGTTCATTTTTCATATTTAATGTAGTGTAAACACATTTAATAACTTCAGGAGGAATGCGGGGTGAGTGTTTTTACAGAACAAACAGTGCTATCTCCAAGACTGCTTCACTAAAGTTTAGTCTACATGAGCTCTAACTCTGTCAGCCTATTTGAATAAAACTTAAAAGATAATATATGGGTAAAATTCAACACTTGGAAAACAGAGTGTGTAAAAAGACAAATATTTGAAGGTACTAAACAGTATCCGAGTATTAAAATGACATTTTGGGGAAGTATTTAATATCTGAAGACAAATGTCTATTGGAAATGCTTACTACACACATTATATTCTGCTTCTTATCTTGAAATAATTTAGAGTGGAACAGAAAAGATCAAGTTTATGCTCTATTAGCATAAAGTTTAAACTATAAGGGGTTTTTGACCTTGAAGTCTGAATTAAATAATGTCTGGGATTTTTATTCTCCCTCTTTTTTTCACCCTTTTGGAATTTTAATTTGGGGGGAAAAAAATTAAAAGCCAACTAATTAAGTGTAATTTCATAGTGAATGAAATAAATTAATTAAACCATAATTGAAATGACAATATTAAATATGAAAATATTATGCAGGAGTGGATCAGAATAAAGTCTTGACACTGCTGGATATCTTTTATATTGAAGGACAGTATCTGCAGCCGCATGACGTCAGCCATGCTGGAATAGTTGGGAATGCATTGATAAATTGCTCCATCGATCCTGTTCTGCTTCACTTACCATAATTATAGCACAGTAATGGATGACATGAGTGATATATTTTTACTTTAGAGAAAAGCCAAGAGTTTGCCTGTTTCTTTATGAGATTAGACCAAATCCTTTCAATTAATACAGTATGATTGATATCTAAAAGTGTACTGGGGTAAGATACTTGCTTCATGTGCACATCTTTAAATGTTATTGGTTAAATATTGAAATAGGATTCAAAGAGCAGTTTCAGTGCTTTAAATAACAGTGTCATTTTGGTAATATGAAAGACGTATCGTTACAATTTTCAAAGACTTTTCTAGGCCCACTTTAAGCATTTTCATTTTCTTAGATCTCACAATCACGTTTGCAATTAATACTTGTGTAAGGCAGGATAACTTGAACATTTTCTTTGAAATCTATGGACAGTTTACAGGACCAGGCAACCTCACAGAAGTCCCTGCCACAGTTACCAACGGTTACACTGGGAGAAAGGCTGGGGACACTGGATTATGCTTTTCAAATATATGTGGTCCAGGTTCAGTTTTCAGTTGCTGCCACTGAAGTCAGCTCTCAACAAAGCCAGCTGATGAGGTCCATGTGTAGACCCAAAGACAGAACTTCCTTCTGACTGCTTGTGTCCAGTGTTGGTAGCAGCTATTCTTTAGGCCAAAGGTGGAATAAAGAGTGAGTAGATAAAGAGAAAAGGAGTCTTTAACATCTTATTGCTGCAGAGGAACTGCTAGTGGTGCACAGCCATCTATCCCTTCTCCGATTCTACCACCAGTAGAAGACAGCCACCAGCAACTTGCATGCGCTCCCCAACAACCAGATGCAAATGCATCAGCACTCTCATGTTTAATCTCACAATATTCTGTTAGCGTACCTTATTGTGCTTCTGGGCACTCATCCATACAAATAATAATCCTCCTTTTAAACTCTTAGAGTATGTCACTGAAGAGAATGCACCCTAACCCTGGTGTTTTAGGGATAAATAACCGAGTTACCTCAAGAAGCAAGGGAGGAAATGTATTCTTGTAGAGGAAATGCAACAAAAGATAAGAACAGGTGAGGCTGAGCTTAAAACCACTCTCACAAGACAAATCTGCGCTACAGAGATGCACAGGAGATGACTCCTGTACCAACGCTTATGAGACTGTATCATTAAATGCAGAAAAGAACTGCACATTTCTCACAACTCAGGCTTCACACACGGATACAGGTCCTTCACGTGAACAGAAAAAATGTGTTATAAAACGCCCTTTTAGCTGTTCTGATACTGAAGTGCTAACAAAAGAAGCCTGAATGGGTGCTTTTTAATCAATAAAAACTTCTTCCAGGCAGTCCATTGTACCTTCATGCTGAGTAATTTCTACGCAGAGGAGAGCAAAAAAACTCAATATTCGTGGAGTTTTGAGTGAAGCCAGGAATAACTACAGGGAAAAAATGAGGTTACCAAAATGCAGCCCTACCACACACAGCAGTTTTTCAGCATTTGGTCCAAAAAAGACCATAATCAATTTCTCTAAAAATTTTAGCCCATCCCCTCCCCCAAGCAGTAAGCGGATAAGATTGATCTGTACTTATAACTGTTGAATTCATTCCCTACTCATGTTACGAAGGCTGTCACTGGAAATAAAGTGTAACCTGGGATGGCTATGGCAGCTATCTGGGATGGCTGTGGCAGCTATCAGACCTCCTCTGACACATTAGAGCGTCTGAAACCCAGACACCCAAGGTTTACATCAGAAAACTCCAGCATGTAGTGAACAACTCAAAACCAACTATCGACCAACCTATTGATTTCTAGTGGGGAAACCAAGACAGGAAGAGCACCAGAAGAGATAGGATTTCTTTTCCTTTCCTCATCGCTAACTTAGCGGCTGCCAAACTCAGGTCTTCTCAGGCTTAAGCCATCAGAGGTTTGTGTTGCAGCTAGCCAGGATGTCTGCCTAAGATAATTCAAGCTGAAAGCAGACAAAGTGCAGTGGGAGCTGATTAGCCACTGACTTCCAGCGTGACCTGTCTCGGTCCCAAAAGAAGCTTCTTGACAGTAAGATATGGAGGCTACAGCACAGCTGAAAAAAATATGGTTATCTTTTCAGATGGTACGCGAGGACATCTGACTTTCTTACTCAGGCAATTGAGAGAGGTGCTTTTTGCAATTGGCAAGTCCCAGCCTTGGCCTCTAAAATACTTGATCGTATACCGCAACAACAGGTTTAAAGGAGATTATTTCAGAAACTGCTGCCAATATGAGATACAGTAAGGATTAAATAAACCTTAGAATAATTCACACTATGGAAATAAGGTGTTAAAAAGGCCATATATTTTTCATGTCTTTTCCTTCATCAACAAAATTGCTCTGCTTTGTGTTTCAGTAACTTTACTGAAAGTACTCCAGATTTGCATCTGTGTAGCTGAAGGCACTTCTGACCCTACGTGGAGACTGGGAAAATACTAACGATAGGTGTGATTTTGATCATTCATAATTTAAAAGGAAGCCTCTCATGTTTGCCGCTGATCATCTGTTTCACCCATTATATTCATTTCTTAGCTAGCATTTTCATGTTTAATTTGGCGATCACATGGCCCAAAATGAAGGCTTGGTTCTGAATCCCATGGATTTTGCAGCTGAATCTCAGCTACAGGAACACCCTTTTCCAATTATAAAGTGCATGGTTAGGGTGTAAATCCTAGCGCATATTTTATCCTGGAAGTCACAATGCTAGCAAAGCACTCAAGAAACCTCTGAAGATCTTCTGTAAAAACCTGATGATGTTTGTTGCAAAACATCAGGAACATTTTCTGCCCTCAAAAATATGACTGTGCCACAGTATCATAGCAAGCCCATCATCTGTTATGTTTAATTTATTACGTTAATGGGCTGCAAGGTCCAAAGTATTTGACATATATGAACTCTTCTGCTGCTCCCCTTTGTAAAGCTCCAGCATTTTTTTGCACAACTCTGCAGGAACACAGACCATAACGTCTGGAATGTTTTGATCTTATCTGAGCTTTTTAATAACGTTCTCTTTTATATACTACATATTTTACATTTTTTATTGCAAAACTCACTTTGCAGCTGTTTATTCCCTCCTAACTTTAGAGGGTTCTGCTTGTCCCCAGGTCCCCAAAGGACAGGAACGGAGGTGCTGACTTCCAGCAGCAGCCGTCCTGCCCCAAGGGGGTGCTGCCGAAGTGCAAGGCACCTCCAAGGAAGAGAAGGCAGAGCTATGGGGCTGCGGGGCCACGGCTGGGACACCCGGGAGGCAGCTGCTCGCTAGGCAGCCCTGCAGACACTTCACAGCTGCTTTCTTCATGGCATTCCCAAGAAAGTGATGTGACTCTCCCCAGGCGATGAATCCACCTTCTGAGATACAGGCATCAAATTGCACTGTGCTTCAACAGCCAGGCGGAATCAAGTCCTTGGGCTTTTGGGGCTTTTTTTCCACAGCAAGGAGAAAATACAAGTGCACACATTTAAAAAAGCTACACCAAACTATCATGTAAATACTGGGTGTTGAGTGGGTATTTTAGTTTTGTGGTGGGACAGCAGGAATAAGCTTATAAATCTCAGGCCCAGGTCAGCGCTTAAGAAGAGATTACCTCTGAGCTTTACTTACACGTTCTATTTCGGCCCAACAGTTTACAGTGTATTTCTGGAAAAGAGAATAGGCCCTGTTCCTTCCTGTTGGCACAGGGCACGTGGCTGGATGCATCTTCCTTTACATGCTGGGGCTCACACCTGAGGAGGGATGGTAAATTCCCATGGAAGCAGTAAAGCAGGCAGTCTGACTTGAGCCGCAGTGGGGATGAAATAAATCTGCTCGGCTTCAGGCCGGCACTTTTTCTGGCTCGTGACACAGGCTTTCATGCAGTCTCATCGCCTATCGTCCAGCTTGTCATGACCCTCACCCCAGCGGCTTCGCCTCAAGCCAAGATCCGTGAGGGCTCCTTCCAAAACAAACCGAGACAAAGTTGCTCTGGAGCAATGTTTTTCTGAGCAGCGCAAGATGCGACTCCGCTTCCACCCACGTAGTAACTTATGCACATGCCCAGAGGCCTGTGACCAAAGCACATGAAAATGCGTGCACCGAGCGCTCTGGTTGCCAAAAGACAGTCCAAAAGCTTAGATCAAGGAAGAAGAATTGTGCAGGCACTTCAAAGAGGTCTGTGTACAACTAGCAAATGTCTGCAAAGCTGTACAACCCCGGTTTTCTGAGGACATCCATTACAGGTGCCAGCATAGCAGCCATGGCCTGAAATGGGCTCTTGCACTTCCAGCTGTATCACCAAGCTCACAAAATGAGGTTGTAAAATAAGAATAACCTTATAACAATACAATGTTACTTGAGGAATGAGATTCTCAGTACGCAGACTGTATCAGAAGGGATCATCAAAACATTACGATAGATACTAAAATGGAATTCCTGTTAAGATGTTAACTTGTATTTATACATAAAAGCAGCATATTTTAAGTCTGCTTGTTAACATTCACACTTATTTTACTGACAGAGAGGCGTTCGGAGAGCATCGTAAGTAACACTGGCAACAAAGCAACTCTTTTAAAGCTAAATGCACTATTTAATAGAAGTTAACATAGAGATTAAGAAGCAGTACACGTGGATTGTTTGACTTTGTACTCTAGTGGCAAAGGAAGATATAACAGTGTGTTTGGACAGAAGAATCTTAATGCTTGGAGTCTCCAGCTGCAGTGTTTCAAGGCTGAGTTACTGAGCACAGGCCAGAGATTACCCTAACTGGGTTCACCGAAAAAAACCGCCAGAGGGAGGATTCCATCCTGCCTTGAAGGGTTTGCTGGGACACATTCTGCAAGTCTCATAAATAGCAAGTAACTCCCCATGATCAAGATAATAAGTGTTATGCTAAACCCCTTTTTTAGCACATAAGAGGCATGTTGTTTAACTCTGCCAGCTCCAGACCTTTTCCTAGAAGGAAAGAAAATAAAAAGCTTAAGTCAGGAAACCCTGACAGCATACCCGCTTGAAAAGGAGGGTGAGCACACCTATAAGAAGGAAGGTGGATATATTTATTTGTTCTTTTTTTCCCCTTGGACTGAGAGGCACATGACAGAAAACAGAGCGGGATCAAGTCCAAAGAACTATCCTCTTTAAGGATACACTACATGGTATCATCAGCAAGTCTCAGCCAATATTGGCTAACAGTCGCTGTCTGTTTGCCAAGCAGAAGTTTGCCATGTTAAACTGTCACTATAATGCCACCTTGAAGAGGCGTTATCATCACTCTTGTGATGATACACGGCAACCGTGAACGGAAACCGAGGCCGGAGCTCACACATCTGAACAACAGACAATCCTGGTGCCATGGATAAGTAACCCAACAGACAGTGCTGCCTGCTTATCGTTGCTGTGATCCAGAAGCCCTCCTCAAATGGACATTCCCTGCAGTAAAAATTACACTGGTTTATGACTTTATAAAATGCCAATTACTGAATTTTATTGAAAATACCAAGAATACAGAAACCCATCTCATTATTTCTTTATATTTACTGCTTCCCAGCTCTGCATATAGTATAAAACAGAAAGCCACAAAATCACTTCTGCATCTCATGTACTTGATACTGACCTAAAACTCATTCCCAAGGCATCTTGTCATAAGACTGCCACAGGTAAAAGACATGGAGACAGCCAGCACAGTGGCCACAAGACAAGGGCAAGATTTCCCCTTGCACCAGACTTCCCTGGATATTGAATTAGGAAACCTGGGGAAAGGAGAGCACTGAGCCAGACTGAGCTATATGCTGCTGCAGACCATGCTCACCAAGTAAGAAAACACTTACATAATACAGCTTAGCCAGGGCTGCTGCACAAACTCTTCATTAATACAGCAAAGTTACAACGTGAACTTACAGAGCACAGAACCTGAAATGTGATTAGATACAGGGTGGGAACTTATTTTCTATTTTATTTAATAACAACTGGATAATATTGACTTTAGTACTTAGAGGCTGGAAAAGTGAATTTCACATTAACGGCACCATATTGATTTTGCAAATGCAGAAGAACAAAAGTACTTCTATGCCTAAGAAAGGTTCTAGTTACTGCATTTGAAAGACCTAGGGAGAACAGTGTCTTGGAGAACTGTATTCTTCATTCAGCAGTGCTCCTAAGCATACACCTAACTGCTGCACTCACAAGCCCTAATATTTAACAACCTGATAAAGCCTCCTCTGTAGTGCCCTCAGCTCCCCTTGACTCAAGGTGGGACTCAATACTTCGCAGAGTTAGAGTCAACTCCAATGGGTCAAATGCAATTTAACTTATTAAAACAGTTTATTCAATATGTAATACATCAGTGCATTAATACATTATTCCCCAATATGTTCTGAACTATTTAGCCAGCTGTACAAAATGTTTCTAATACACTAGCTGACATTTTTTTAATTACACAAATACTTTGGGTAGCAAATAACTGTGTGCTATTTGGCAAGCCCTACAAATTATATACAGTTAATTATATTCAGGTTGGTATATGGGTTATAAATAACTGTGATAAAACTGATATCAGTGCTGACAGAATTTTAGTGGAAATCGACATTTTTCTATACTGAAGTAACTGAGAGCTATGAACAGAAATACTGCCTCCAGAAATGAAATTATAAATTAATAAAGTCTGTGTGTGCACAAAATGGCTTACTATTTTTTTTACACACTACATATTTTTGCCTTCAATTCTTATTAATTGAATGGTTTGCCTTAATTTAGACTTTATCTGAGAATTTCTTTTCACTCTTTTTTGAAGCATTAAGTTACTGACTTTGAAAGTTTTTCACCGATAGAATCACAGAATGATAGACTGCTTTGGGTTGGAAAGGACCTTAAGATTATCTAGTTCCAACCCCCGCCATGATCCTCCATGGATTTGTGTTTGCATGTGAATCCCAAATGTTAAGTCTCAACTCTCAAACAGGCATGCAGCTCCGTACGAGCAGTCACACACTGCCAACCTGGGCACCAAGTAGCAAGCCAAGCCCTGGGACTGCAGTAGGTGGAGAACCCCAGTACCCGAAAGCGTCTGAACCACAGGGCTGTCTAACATGCTGCAGTCATTTGCATTCACGCAAAGGTTATCAGCTTTGTAACGGCCTAAAATTCAAACACAACATTCTAACAAGTCATGGAGCTGGTGCTATTCTCCATTACATAGTCCTGTACCAGTCTGTGAAGTCAACCCTGGTTCACCTCAGTCTAGCCTAGCCAAAATTCATTTCAGGCTGTGCCTATGCAAAGACAAACTCTACCATCTGCTTGGGGTTCAGCTAACCAGCCTCCTTCCCCGAGATTCCCTGAAGTAGCAACCTGAATATCACACCTGTTTATCAAGACAACTCCCTTTAACAGATCCTTCTGTTTCCCTGTCCTGGCTATTAGATCTGTTAGCATCCTGCAGCAGGCATGAGGAACATGACCTCGTCCTATACACCAGGGAAGAGGCTGAAATGTTGAGCCCTGGTGATGCAGCCTGTCACCAGGTGTGGATTAGCTGTTCCAAGTCAGTGCATGTCACAGAGCTTTAAGGATGTGCGGAGGCGTGATGAAATTCAACACAACAACATATATCCTCAACTTACCACATCCTCGTCTGAAACAGTCATGCCTGCAGGGACCATATCCCATGTGATGGTATGTAGTAAAATACAGAAACAACAACAAAATAGCCTAAACCAAACAGAACAAAACAAGACAAAAAAACTAAAGGAAAATGGATACCTTTTGTGAAAGAACTATTATTAAATGTAAAGCCAGAGGGAAAAAAATGAGGAGGAAAAAAGAGAAGAAAAGGAGAGCATGTTCTTCAGTAGGGGGAAGTTTCTCCTGTAAATTGGCAGCAAATCAGTTACTAAATGACATGCCTAAAATCAGGTGGTGGATTATTGGAAACGAAATCTTTGTCCCAGGAAAGCCCACGGCAAAAATCCTATTGATTTCAATGGGACAGGGCTGTCTCTCTGGACTTAACAGTCAATCATGCAGAACTGGCAGCAGCGTCTGAACATCCCTGTTTGTTATTAGCCCACGGAAATCTGTATTAGTTTGCTTCATCTGCACTTGTGACCAGTGCACCAGCACTATTTTTTTTTGGCACGGAGGTGCAAATAAGCAGAGTGGGTTCAATTTTTCAACCCAAGACACATGAATGAGAGCTTTGCTATTTCTCCCAAGCATTTCAGAGCCCATTTTCCCCCTGAAAGGCATGGGCAACCTCACCCCTAATGGGAGTGCTGTGTTTACAAGCAGAGGGGAACTAAGCCTTTAGTGTTTTTGCATATTTGCAATGCAGTCTGTGGTTGGGATGGGAGGAAGGTTTGTTGGAAGAGGAAGACGGTGAGAAATGGTGGAAGGAAAAATCTGGTCCTTAGAGGCTGGATTTGCTATGAAGTGTACACACAGCCCTCGTTTTTCTCAGTCCTCTTCCCAGGAAAGCTCTGGCGAGGAACAATCAAGCTGAACTGCAGATACTTCGTATTATAAATATTATAGGGTGGTATAATGCTGCCATTTAGACAACTTCCCATGAGCAACCTTTCAGAATTGAAGCGCTTGGAAATTCTTGGATGACAAAGCTGCTGTTTATGACTAATCTTTTTATCTGCAAGCAAAAGCGGGTCCAAATAAATAAAAAAGGACAATAACAGAGTAACAATGTAGAAAGAATGTGTGCGTGCGCGGCACGCACCCACGCAGGGAAACAATAAACAGATCTGCAATAGTGAAGCGTGTGATAAGCAACACACTATTAATACGGTGCCTGAAGCCCATCACTTACATTAAATACTGTATGGGAATCGCCGCAGATTGATACAAGGCTGAGTAAACAAACGATACAAACTATAGTGGGTATATTTGTCCAGCCACGTATTAGTGCAATACACAAAATGGGACCCAGTGAACATTTAAAGTGAAAATTTGTGACCTGTTAGTATCCCCAAAATGCCCGTAGAACATTATTCTCCCTTTTAACCTTAATTTTTATTCTCTGCCTCAATTTCTGCTCTGCTTCTCCCATCATAGCCCCAGTTACCTATGCTGACAGCCATAGCAGGCCAAGGTAGCACAGATGGGGCGGCTGCAGCTGCATCTCACCTGCCAGACTGCAAAACCCACCGGGACACTTCCCCGCTCCCTTTATGTCTGTCTTTGTGCATTTGCAACAGCGCCTTTCTCTGGGCCTTTATTGAACGTGTCACCGATGCCGTGCGGCTACGATGCACCGCTAATAAGTCACAGATCTGCAACGCGTTTCTTAGCGCAGGCAACCCAAGACGGGCCTCCCCAAAAAGCATACCTTAAGCATGTCAGTGTGGGCTCTGATTTAAAGCAATTCAATATGCCTGGCTCCCCAAAGGCAGCACGCCCCGTAGGGACAAAGAATACCTCAATGCAACTCAACAGCAAACCCTGCTGGATTGAATTGCAGTGCCGGTGGGCTCCACATTTGATCTGGGTTTGGCTTTGTCGGGCAGGGAGCGGGTGCAGGTGGTGGTGCGGGAGCAGCCTGGCTCGCGGGGCGATGGGAACAATGTGCGGCGAGCCGAGCGCAGCAAAACTTTCCTTGTAAAGTTGCTCGTTTTGGGGCTTCACGAGAAACTTGGCAAAGTTTCCCTTGGGGCCCAGTTTATTCAATAGCATTAACCTCCCTCCCTTTGTTTAATCTGCAATTTTGTGCCTAAAATATAAAGGCGGCGGGCGGGGGGGGGAGGTGTTAGTTTTTCCATACCCAGCTTTGCAGGCTGCATAAACCCGTCCTGCTGCCACCTGAGCGGGGGCTCTGCTGGGCAGCGAGATGCCTGCGTGCTCTCGCTTACTGCCACAAATAATCCCACCTGCAAACGGAGAAGTTGAGTTTCAAATATCAGCCCCTCAGGTTCACGGGGCTTTAGAAACGAAGCTGTGTCAGATTTACGGCTTCGGTGCACGCACGGAGTGAAACCGTGGCCATTTTGAGCGAGTTCTGCCCGGAGCTTTCCGCGCTGAACCGCAGGCTCCACTTCCAGATCACAGCACACAAAGTTTTTGTAGCGCGCGTGTGCTCGCCGAAAAATGTGCGTCCCTCTGTAAAGCGAGGCAGACACAGAGCACATGTCTCCAAATGCCTTCCCCAGCTGCAGAGCCAGCTCTCACCGCCGCATTTATGAACAGCTATAACGCGAGGGAAAGTCCCCACGTTCTAGCATCCCCAAACTGCTTCCCATTAAACCCGAAGACAATCACGGCAGACTGCACGCCCTTTACTTTGGACGCAGTTAAAGATTTTGCTGGCTGCTGCACCAAAACTTCCCATGCTGTGTTTACTCAATCGAATATAATCTTTTTTTTTTCCCTTCCTACCTTAATTTCAATATTTAGAATAGCTTAATTATATCTGATATCTACTAAATGTTAAATTGCTGCCATGGATACTGTAGTTTTTAGGCTTTGCCCACAACCCAAAATGTAACTAAAGATTAATAGAATGCTGAGATATTTTTGGCTGCGAGTGAAATTTAATGAATAAACATTTAAATAAATTACCCCAATAATGAAACAATACGCCACTAATGCCGGAGTTATGCTAAATGCCTCACTTCTCTCACAATCCATGCAAATACTCAGGAAAAGAAATTATAGTGGTGAACTACATTAAATAAAATCCTTCCTAAACCACACCCCTAAAACAGTGTCTCTACAGTATTGGGAACAAAAACTGTGGCTTGTCAGTCAAAGTGTCTAACTATGGCATATGGGTAAAGGTTTCAGTCTGCTATCTCCAGACTCATCTTATGGCCCGGGTTCAACACGACGGAACTGCTCTCTAGACAAAAGGCGAACTCATTGAAAATGGGTGCTGCGAGCTGTCTGGTCAGCGCGACCGCGCAGCCTGCGTCTGGGTGCACACAAACTACTGCCATGGGGGAAATGCAATGCGCTTTGGAGGGCTTGAGAGTTTCCTAAGAGCTGAAAAAGAAGCAGCCTGAAGGTTAAAGCTGGCTAGTCAGAATGGCATACTTGGCTGCATATATAGCCAGGTGGCCTGGGCATATTGGCAAACAACTGGCAAACTGCCCAATACATATGGCTTAGATTGCTTTGCTCTTCCCATGAAGCCTTCTTAGACTCTTGAGCAAGCATTCATTTTAGAGCGAAACGCATCCAAGTGTTAAATAAAATCTTCCTCCAAATATACTGCATGTAACCTTTCCCTTTAAATAATAAAGAGATAACTATAGTAAAATAAACTAATTATATTTTTTAATGAATTCGAACATAAAAGTGACACACTCCCCCCGGCCTTTCTCTGAGTGGATCTGCCCTTACTTTTGTTAACTCCTGAAGTACCAAATATGCCATTTTTTTCCACATCTCCTCCTTTGGAGGAGTCAGTGCTCACTGCTGTATTTAAGCCCTTAGCACAGCACAACTTGCAGGGAGACGTCGGGCGCGTGAGAGGCGCGTTAGCAGCGTCCTGCCAGCGCGCAGAAGCCACGGCAGATGTTCTGGGCTTCTCCCAGTTTCGCAGTTGCCCTGTGCTTTAGGCATAGTTGCCTTTACTAAATGCTAAATGACATTTTATTCTTCAAAAGTGCTCACTCTTAAAAACTTAAAGCTGAGTCCCTGTGGAAATTTAAGGAATGGGAATATTCAAGCAAAGCACTTCACAGATACTCCAGAGTAAGTATATGTTTAAGAATCAATCCTACAGCACGAGTCCTTGTGCTAAGGCTAGTGTAAATACTGCATTAAACATTCACAACAGCTTTGGGGAAAGGGCTAAACAAATTTAAACAATTAACACATGCCGAACTCTCAGCCAGTGCTTCCATGCCACTGACTCTAAGCAGAGGTTGTGACAAAGGTAAATTCTTCTAAATTAAGAGCAATGGGACTTGTGTTGAAAGCTGGGTAAATGCTGAAGTGTTTTGCTGAACTGAAGCCTCAGTTAATGAGAAACAAGAAATAATTCTCCTCAGTTGCAGAAAAAATGTGCTTGCTCGCCCTCATCCCACTGAAACCCCTTTCTGTTTCACAAGCAGGACACTGAAGTTTCGAGCTGTGAGCTAAATTAAGACAATAACCCAAGTTTCTCTTTAATGAACTGTTAACTCCGGTTCTTCAGCAGTTAAAAAATGTCCAAAGAGAGAAAGCCAAAAACTTTTCCAAAAGCGGTTTAAGAGCTAAGAGCGGGTTACCATTCCTGTGTCACCCACAGGTAATTCTGCATCCCTAATGAATGTAAACCCTCATACTAACATGTTTTATTTAGAGTTGAGGTCTTGTTAACATTTTAAAGGCAAGTATGTCACCTGCTAGTAAAAGTAAGTTCTAATAAACCAGGCTTTGCAACCCCCATCTCTACAAGAACAAACATACACAGCAGATAGGGATTCAGAGCTGACTTCAGCCCAGCCTCCAGACACCACCTCCGTTCAATTATTTAATCTCCTTTTCATTTTGGGTTTTTGATAGGGCTCACTTTCCTCTCTTCTTTGCTTGTTTTGTATATTTGAAGTATGAACTCACCAGGTCAAGGAGCATTTTAGTTATATAGATTCTTATTTATATAATGTCTATGTACAAGGAGGACCTGACCTTCACCAGCACCCCTATAAGCCATCATAATATAAATAGTGTACATTATTTACTTAACTTCCTTGCTTCAGTTTCTTTAAGGGGGGGGAATAATATTTACAGGGATGTTGTGAGGATTAGCTCATTACTTCAAGAGCCCTGAAGATGAAACATGCCATGTAAATGAGAAATATCAAGTATCAGCCACACTGATGAAATTATCATCACCATTGTTAACAGCGGCGTTTGAGAGTACAATGTGTCTTTCCACAATAGCACATTGCTATAGGCCGAAATACAATGACCTTGGTGCCATCTTTTCCTTCACCTTCCTCATCCCCCTCCTCACTGGCAACGAACATCATTTGGAGCTTTATTAGAACATCTCCACGCCAAGTTGGACATGCTCCAGGCAGAGCCGTCCTCGGCCAAGGGCAACATGTGAAGTGCTCTCAGACAACTCGGATGGCCTGGATGGAGGAAGAGAGAGGATGGAACAAACCAACTGGGGATTGTTGTTTGTCCTGTGCAGACTTTGGCGCCTGAGCACTTGACAATTATGAATTTCTCTTGATGGTGTGAACTGGAGGCTCTGATGATGGCAGCAAAGGGGAAATTTGTGCCTTGAATTCCCTGCTGCAGCAAGCTATTAGTATGGATTAAACGTGCTGCTGCAATTTGTACTGGGGCTGCAACACAGCTCCTAACCATTCAGATGGACCAATGCTAATCAGTTCTTCTTGTACCTTTATCACTCGGGTAAGAAAGATCAAAAGCAACCCAAACACTGGGTATATTGAAATTCTGCATCCAGGTCTGACTAATTTTGGCAAAGGATCTTCAGGCCAGATCTTCACTGAATTTATCAATGCTATTTCATTTAATGATTCAGACCTTGTTATTGGTGCAAATCAAACCTCTGAATCCCACTACCACTGTGTCTGAGCTGGGTGAAATCTGACTATGATGCACTTGAACACTGAGCTGTGAATGCACTTCCAGTACCTAGAGCGAGATGCAGGGAGACTGCTGAGCTTTGCAAGGCAAATGAAAGAAAGCCTTTAAGGACAGGGAGAATAGAGTTACCAGTCCTTAGATGTAACCCGAGTACCCTGAATCAAATCAGTGCTTCAGACTGAAATTTGCTTTTTACCTGGGGAATTGTAACAAACTGACAAGTCAAAAAGAAGTGGGAAGGGGGCAACATCACGCAAATCCGAATGAAAGACCTGCCCGAGCCACTCTGACCTGAGTGCGGGCACTGACTGCATCTCAGCCCCTGCTCCGTAAACACCAATATGCCCACACTGCATCATGCCAGCAAAGCCGCCCAGCAAAGAGCCACAAGCTCAGGCCACCGAGGGTTTGTCTACCTGTCAAACAGCACGGGAGACTCGGGCAGGGTCTGCCGGAGCTTGTTTTGGTAGCGGGAGCGATCCCACCGGGCACCCTCCCCTTCCCGCACGGCAGAGGCACACACGAGAGCTGTGGGTGATCTCATTTCCAGTAGTTAAGTGAAGTAAGTGCATAAGTATGCAGGATTGGGGCCCTGGAAACCATGAAGAAACTGGGTTTCTCTTTTTATTGCAAACAACTGCAGTGCCTGTGGACTGTTGCAGCAATGCTTCTTTTCCCCAGAGGAGGACCTGGTCCTGGGATTTTACATTTTTCTTAATATACAAATGACTTTGTAAGAAACTTTTTGTCAAAAAGACTTGGAAAAATAGGTTAAAAATATTGCCTAGCTAAGTCAATACACAGATTTAAAGCATATGGATAAAAATGAGTGTTACTATAAACACGGAGCATGTTTTTAAAAGGAATTTTGCAAAAAGATAAACTTTTTCTAACTGTATTTTGATTAAAGTTTTGAAGCTGTTTATTGCAAGTAATTGCTTTTCCTCAAGGAAAAACAGATGTATAGATGCAGGAGTTTGTTTCTTCTTCTCCTTTGTGTGAAAATACACATGAAGAGCGCTTCTATAAAAGAAATGTAAGAGCTGGTATAGTTTATGTCACTGTAGAGATAATAAGAAATTAGGGCTTACTGTGCCTGTGAAAGTGCAGGAGAGTTTCTCCTGCACATCCTCATGCAGGCAAACTTTCTGCATTCTCCAAGATTAAACATGTAGAGCATTAAGGAGAGTAAAACTTGCCCCAGAAGTTTGGTGTTTGGTTTGTTTGAGGTTTAATTTTTGCAATCTTTCCTTAAAAAAATGTAATGAAGTATCTTTTAATGTATAGATCCCAAGGCTGGAATGTTCTTTGTCCCCCTACCAGCGCTGGTCTTTACTCTTTGGGAAAACTTAGCTGGCAAGAGTCCTTCTGGCCCTCGGGTTCAGCAGAATCCAGCCCCGGAGCCCATCCACCTTTTTCTCTGAGACAAAAGGTTGTAAAGGAGGCCAAAAACTCTACTCTTTGATACCGTTCCCAAACATATGGGAACATACAGCTTCATGAAACTGCATTTAACAGATGTTTAAAGAAAGACAACTAACAGATCCAGAATGTAGTAATGAGGAAAAAAGACAATGTACATAAATTCAGCTGCATGTCTCTTTATAGCGCTACCAATGCCCCGGAGACAAAATGCAAATGAGTCTACTTATTTGCAATATGACACTCTCCATTTTATATTTAATATTTTAGGTCATGACTAAAACTGATTTTCTTCCGAAGTGATTTCTTCTGGCACCTAAATGGAGGGAGATTTACACAGTCTGCAGCGTATTGTACTTTGTCAGTTCAGAGAGTACTGAAAAAAACCCCTTGGCTATCAATTTCAGATTTCAAAAGTAAGTGAAGAGGCCCCGTGCAGGCTCCAGGCACAAGCCCTGTGCCAGGCCAGCCTCCTGGAATCACCGTTCTTCTGTTAATTTTGCAACTTCTGAGCCCCAAATTTGAGTTGTCGATAGTTTTGGAGCCCAAAGACCAACTGTTCAGTTTAGCAAACCAACAATGTCTGCTCATTTTGTCCCAATCTTTTCAGCTTAAATATTCACAATGTGCCATTATTACTGAATCATTATCTGCCTTTAGCTCTGACAACAGCATCATAAGGGCTATGAAAGGCTCCTTTCTTCTCATGATTAGTCTCTAAAACATTTCCTCATCTTACAGTGCTTTGCAGCTTCCCAGAATGCACCGCTCAATTACAGTGCTGAAATTAACTGTATGCCACTCTTATTTATTGATAAAAGAATAATCAAGTGCTCCAGCCCATAGCCTGCTTTGGCCACAGGTTTTATATCAAGTTTCAAGTAACGCAGGGGTTTTTTTAACTCTTTGAATCCTCTTATAAATAGGTGGCATTGTCTGTGGCGCAGTGACAACACTGTGCCGCTCGCTGCGGCACACCAGATAAAGCACCCTTCATCTGCGTGGGGTAATCGCTTCGAGAAGAGTCGCGCTCGGCTCATGCTGTAAAAATGAAGCTTGAAAGGGAAGAGTTTGTTTGTTGGGGTTTTTTTATCGCAGGGGCTGATTAGGCTCCAAAGGAATCAGATGTAAATAAAGAGATACAGAACTTGCTAAACTTCGGGCTGGAAGTTGCACACGCACGGGAATAGACACTGCCGTACGCGTTGCTGAGTGAGATTGTTCTAACTGAGGGGGAGAATTGGGAGGCCTCTCACATCTACCTCCGTGGGGTGTTCCTCGCGTGGCTCAGGAACAGAATGCGGGGCTTTGGCTCTCCTACCCAGGGCTGGTTTGAAATGTGACATTAAATTGTGATTGAAGCAGATAACACACACAAAGCAAACTGCCCCAGAAACAATGGGCTTGCTTCTCCGGAGCCTGGCGCTGGAATTCCCATCGACTTCAAAGTGAGCGTGCTCGGGCTTCAAGTTCCTATCATTTCTACCAAAGCAAAAAGGTTTTCTCTCCAATACCAAGGAATAACATGCAATTGGGCTATAGCCTGGTCCAGCACAGGAATGAAAATAAAAACACTTTCTAAACCTCAAAGATACTTGCTAAGCCATGTATACATTAATCATTTATACCACATGATTATTGTTCATTATTTGGGCAATAACAAATGGAAGGGTGTGGGGGTTAGTGTGGGTTTTAACAAACCACACTCTATTTAAGCAAAGCCAACTATTAAAGTAAGACCTAACTTGCCAAACCAAGATAAATATATGCCATTATTATGCTCACATAAAAGCTACTACTTTCGGCATTACAATTTCTCTTATAATTGGTACTATTATAATTAAATGGATGCATATGTTTACAGTTCTTCTTTGAATGGTAAAGTGATTTAGCAATGATGGTGTCTCTAATTTCCTTTAACTCTACTGGCAACCTCCATTTAAATAGTGGTCTAAATACCACATTGCCACAATAAATTAGGAAAGCATCTAGTAAAGTCTATATATGTTGTTATTGAGTTTAAGTGTTTCAGAATGAAACAGCCAGTCACCCTTCAGTATGCCCAGGTAAAGACAAAAATATACTCCTATCAGAGTAAGATATGATAAAATTCTTACATCAAATACATATCTAAACTATGAAGATACCAGCAGTCACAAATGCCTACAGCCTTTTTTGCATGGCTGATCAAACACAGAAAATTGTTCCCCAGGAGTATCTGCCCAATTTTAAATAACACAGTTCAATAAGACATTTGTAAGTTGTCAGCTTCCATGAAAAGGTGGCAAGACACAAGATATATGTGGATCTTAAATACTCTAAGCATTTGTTTGCCCTGACATGCTAGGCATTATTATACACTAGTGCTAGAAAAGTTCACAACAGGCTTTTTCAGCTAATCAATTTTTATATATATCTACTGTAAGAATTTCTATGTTATCCATCAGCACAGCATCCAAGAGCCTGGGTTACGGAGTGAGACTGAGCCTGGAGCCCCATGAATTGTCCGACTGTTTCCCAGCATGCGGCACTAGGGCACATCTCCCGCATGCCAAATGAAGGAGTAGGGGCTCTCCCAGCTGTGCAATGGGACTCGTGACTGAAGACCTGAAGTTGGCTCTCCTGGCCTCTAACCTGCGTGGGTATCATCAGCATTCCCCATAATGCCTGCGGTTGGTAAGGAACTTACCTGGAGGAACCACTTCTGAGTCTGTTTCTCATGGTTTGACCCAACATTTGGGAAAATTTGGGACTGTCCTCACTTAGTTTTATAGATCGTGTGAGTAAAGCCAGCACGTGAGACCCTGCAGATGGTTTAGTTTGGATTTGAGACGCTGATTTGGACACTAAAGTTCTCAGGAAACCCAGAATTTGCTGACCCAGAACGAGAGATGGTTGAAAGACAAAAGAAAACGGAGCACAGGCTGGAGCGCGGGCTGTACACAGAGTGAGGACGGTTTATGGCAGCGTTTCAGCAGGCGGGCAAACAGATCAGGAGAAAAAGCTGTTCTGTTTCCTTCCAAACCAGGTGAATGTAACCAGCAGCCCTTGTAAAATCTGCTGGGGTTTCAGGCCAGTGTGCATGGGTCATTACTCCGGAGGCTTCAGAGGAGGCTCAAAACCCAGGGTTTCTTTTTTCCCCAATCTTTCTACTAAGCCCGACTAGTGATTCTGGTAAGAAAAATAAGGCAAGCTGTAATGTTTTGAGTTTAATAAGTGAAACACAGCAAATATGTGAACAGAACTTCTGACTTCATATTCTTTAACAGATGTTTTATAAAATACAGACTTAAAAGATTTGCCTGCCTCATTGTTCTGGCCGTTGCCATGTTATGTGGCTACATTTTCAGTCCCAGATTTTGCCAGCTGTAACGCTTAAAAAGCCTGGATACTGTAGGCAAAATGCCCAAAATTCGTCTCTCCCATGCAAAAACACCCCGATATAAAGGCAGTGATGAGAAGGTAGAGTTAATCCTTTTGGCAAAGGAATAATCTCCATACTCTTAAAAATGGATATGGTCATTTTAATGCCCACTATTTTATGAATGATGCTTTAACTGTGCTGCCAATTAGCAGAGCCTTAAAAATACCTCACTTATACAGGCCTGATAACTCTCTTTCTTAACCTCTAAGTGACCTTTTTTGGTTTTGCCATGCTCATAAACCAGCATACGAACTATCAAAGGGAACGGCCCTGAACATCGATTCGAATGTTATATATTAAAAAAAGGGGGGAGGAAAAATACCGAATAAAAAGCAGAAAAAAAAGCAAAGGAGAAAGGAATGAAACCCAGCTGGTCAGCCAACTTTTAAAAACCATAAGCAGAAAACATGCTCTTCTAATTGGACAGAGAAGACAAGATCTGGAATAGGTGCAATTTTATTACTGCAACAGTGATTCACAGAGCCCCCGCTCCTTTCAAAGCATGAGCCCCGTGGAGTTTTATCGGACATCTGGAGCGGGGCTCTGGCAAGATGCTGAGGGACTCGGGCTCCCATTGATCTCCGTGCTGGCAACAGGCAGCTCCAGCCTTGCAGAGGGAGCTCTCTCCAAGCAGTAATGGATGAAGGATTTTGCTCCAAAGTGTACAGAGAAGGATGTTTTTTACTTCTACCCAAGAGGTAGAAGGTGAATTTCAGATATTTGGTCTGGAGACCCCAGGACTTCACAGCAAGTCAGAAATGAAACGGCTGACAAGAGCAGGCTATGGCAGCCAATCTGAGGCTATTGAGTTTTTCAAACACACCTAAAATAGACTCTGCTATATTTCATCTCAAACTGTGTGTATTCAAACATATGGCTAAGGGAAGGGATATATGCAAAGGCTTAGGCACACACAATGTTTAGCATCTACTTTCAAAATACATCTCGGAAGAATTTCAGGAGGCCTCAAAATAGCAAATATTATTCACTTGATTATTAACATCTTCTCCTTTTATACCAGTCAGTTGAAAAGTATGCAATCACTGGGTATTTTTGGTGGCCTCTCAATCATGTCAAAGATCGTAAGACAAGCAGATGGTGTACATCTGGGCTTACCCAGCAGTAAGGAAAAGATCTCCAGCACAGGTAGAATGATAAAGACAGGACTAAACATACACACTATTCCTTTTGGACCCATGGAATGAGATTAGTCCCATGTTTCTGTTTACCTATCTAGAGCAGGGTGACCCAGAGAGGTACAACAGCAAACAGCCTTTATGACGTGGAGCAGAAAGAAGCCTTGCAACATCTCCAACCCTCTGGATTAGGCTGCTCTGGCTCATTTAATGCAGAGATGAGACGGAAGAAGTTAATGAAAGAGATTTGCAGGGAGGAGACTGGGGTGAACCTCGCATGGATGTCAGTGAGGGGCCAAGCTGCCCCACAGCATCCACCACCAGCAGAGTGCTGTTTGTTTCTGCAGACCCACATCGATTTGCACTGAGAACCCGTCCCAACCTCTCGAGCATTATTACTTAGGTTTGTTTTGGCCATATGGTCAGAGTTCAGCTGAGCAACAAGTTTATGGCCAAAGTCTGCCCTAAAGTGCCTTTTTGCTCACTTGCATAAGAGCAAAAAATGGCCCTTGGCTTGGCCTGTCCTTACGCTGCTGAAGCTCTGGGGGAGTTTTTAGAAGCAGTCTCAAAACCCAAAGGACATTTAGGAAGATTATTAGTAAGAGCCTGTGTTATGCTCCTGTGAAGAATGTTTATCTGGATAGAAAGGGTGAAATTAGCAGTATTAAATGCAGCTATGTGTGCTGTAGCTCCTAACACCAAACTTCAACTTTTATCCCATAAAACTGTCTTGAAAGAGACTGATGATGGCCTGAAACATCCACAGTAAAAGTCTGAAAAGTCTAAAAAGTGTTTCTTCCCCTCATTACACTGCATGGAAGACTTTAATACAAAAGCTAAGGCGCAGCTAACTTTGCATATAGACTTAACTTAAAGGCAGCTTGCAGAGCACTCGCTGCATTGTACCCAGGATCTAGATGCCATGCATACTTCGTTTGTTCTTTCTTTTCTTCTTTTCTTCTCTTCCCCCCTCCAAATACCAAAATATCAGATAGCTGATGACAGGGAAGAAATGTTAACACTGTAGTTTGAAAGTTTTTAACCCTTGCCTTTCATCATCTAACACTTATTCAATCTCATGCCCCTTGCTTCACTGCTTCAAAACCTCCCGTACATACCAAGGCGATGACCACAATGTAAGCTTGTGCACTGACTGATTAGATTTAATTAGATGGATACTTTGTTCGACTGATCTTTCAGCTATAGAAAGTATTGGGTTACTTAACCATATCGGTGCAAACATTACTTGCATGTTTGAATGCGATGGATGTGTGACACTGTTCCGCATTAAAAAGTGCAATAGTTGGCTAAGTTTTAATGGCTGAAGTGAGATATATAAAGATCTATTTTAAACGAGTTTGTGTCCCGGGAAAAGTGTCTCATTTTTCCCATTATACCAGTCACTTTAGAGAAATGCGATGCCTCTACATATGATCCTTGTCCTGCCTATGTTTTTAATCAAACACTACTACTTTATTCTTGTTTTCCCTTTTTTGTTTTTAAATCCTGCAGCTTTCCAGCTTTGCCGCTGTGTGTTCCTGCTCCTCACATCCCCTCACAGCACCTCGCAGAGCAGAGCCGGCTGATGTGTTTTCCTGGGATGGGTTCCAGTGGCCGAGCACCAGTCCATCGCTCTGGCGCCGAGCACCGATAGTGCACTGGCACGGAGGGCAGCAGCCTCTGGTTGTCCGTGCCAGCGGGGCTCTGGCAAAGCAGGAGCAGAGGATCCCGAATGAACCCTTTGGCATCGTCGCCTTTGCACAGTTAAAGTAGAATAACCGGCGCAAAGCCTGCGCCCTCACAAGTTGCTCTGGTGTTAAGAGGAGCAAAGCAAAGCCGACGTACAACTGATTACTTTGAAGGAGTCTCCGGGCTAGGTCAGCCTGGCAAAGAAATTCCTTGTACAGCTCTGCTGGCAAACTCCTCTACTGTAACTGTACCTTATACAAATAAAAAATGCTTTTGCCAATAAAGTTCATACTAGGTCCCCCAAAGCAACGGGTTGTTTTGACAGAAATGCCTTTAACACTAAGCCTTTTGCCAGTACACAAATGCTGTACACAAAATGACAAATTTAGAAGTCATACATAATGTTGTTAGTACTTGAACCAAACTTTCTGCTGTAACCATGGTTCGGTTTAAATGCTGATTTGGAAGATTATGCTTATTCCACTTCTTCTTTGGATTGATCTTTTTTTATCTCTTATTACTTTCTATTTCTTTGCTCTTCTCCCAGACCTTAGAACTCACCACCGAGAAGTCTCTTATAAAACTTCCACTTTAGCTCAATGTTCAGAGCCATGCAGTACACTGCTTTTAAAACCCAGCTCCATACAATTATTGCAATCTCAGTGATACCCAGAGCTCAGCTCCCTCAGTCAATAATTAGTGCGATTGTGGCTTAATACAATTTTGTTTTTTCCCTTGAAGCATATACGATCTTTTTAGATCAATTTGTAGATTGTTACCCGAGATGAGGACAACAATGTAAACAAATGCTGCTTTTTTTAATCCCATATTAACTCATTTAATTTGCACAGAGATAAAAGTATGAAAGTATTTTGCTTTGCCAGTGGAGGGGGAGCCTCATACCCTGGCAAGGGTCTGGAGCAGCGAATAAAACAAACCCCACACTAAACCTCTGTGCTGAAAATCAAATCCACATGCGGTGTTATTTATGCACTGCAAGGCCCCGGTTCCTTGCCGTAGCCCTGCTCCTTTCTGCTCCAGTGCAACTAAGCTGCTTTAACCTGGCAGCCCTGAGGAGAGGGAATCCCTGCGTGGCATACAGCCACCACCTCCTCCGCTGGCTGGGGGACAGTGGGCACGGCGGGAAGGTCTCAGGGTCCTGGCACAGCCAGGCTGCCAAACCAGCCCTTGGGAAGTGCTGGCACCCGCAGAGCAGCCTCGTTACAAACTCATCCCCTTCTTGCACAAACTTCCCTATGGCTGGGCCAGCCCAGCCAGGCAGCTCCTCTGGGTTCCCGGCCATCGTCGGCCTCACACTTGGCTATTTCACAAGTCGAAAGTTCCCCAGGACAGCAGCGCTTGCCAGACCACGTCAGAGCTGGAGGAGGTTTCGCTCGGCAGAGCTCAGCAGCGGACACAGTAGCTGAACGTTGAAATGAGTTTATTAGGAGGAAAGGGAAGATGAAAGAAGAGACCAGAAGGCATGGGACGAAGCCGAGGATGCCTGGCGTGGGCTCATACAAGGCGCAGAACACAACTATTAACCACAGAGCAATCATGTAACTCACTTCTATCACCAACCCCTACTTGCTCCTCGTATGTATTGTGCAACTGAATTTACTACACATTTCAGGCAGGTTACTGCCCTCCTGCACCAGTGCTGTGGGGCAAAGGGGATGATGACCAGGCAAAACTAACTCTAACTTGAAGGCTCCTTCAGACAACTGCAACGGAGTCCATGAGACAGCTGGAATCCCATCCCCTGCATCTGCCTGCACTGTGAGGGTATGAACAAAGGCAGCAACTCACTGAAAATGCAATCTTAGGAAAGCACTGGATCTAGAAGAAGGCAGAGCATGAATATACTTCAAATGCAACGAGAAATGTGTGGCTCTGACACACTTTCTCACTGCCACATCCCCTACATATACATTTCTAATGACAGTTCTTTATGATTTGGGAAGGGTAAATAAGCTTTTTATTACTCAACATGTATAAGAAAACAACATTGTGATGAATGAGGGAGAAAAGAGGGGACCTCCAAAATCAGGCAGGAGCTCTGAATACAAAGGACAGCTAAGCAAGACATTAACGAGTCAGCACCACAAAAATTTCACTGAATTGAAAAGGGATTTCTAAGAGAAACCATCTGGGAACACCTAAAGAGCCCTTCTGCAGGCTGGAACAAGAGCCTGCAAATGCATCTTTGCCTCAGCACCTAGCACATGACAGTACCTTGACTTGCAGAGTAGGTGTGCTATAGGAGAACAAATTTGTTTACAAGAAAATGGTGGGACTGTTTGCAAGCAGATAGTTTTCTGTATCCAGTTTGAAAAGTATACTTGGTATTCAATGGCTTTTTTGGGAGACAGTATTCATCAGTCAACCGAAGCTCCTCATTTTGAATCATGAATATCTCTGCAGCCAGTGAACAACTGAAAATCTTGAAGGATTCTCCTGGCTATAGCCATGCGCCCATTCCTGCCCAAAACGTACGGTCTGTAAGTCATGGGATACCAGTTAAGTCAGAGCAGGAGACTCATTCCCACATGGCTGTATGAAACACCACAGGGATTTTGCCAAAGGGATCTTCAGATCTCAGAAATCAAAGCAAAGGGTATGTCATATGCACACACACGAGCATAACCTGGCCAACCTGGCCAGCTCACCTCAGAAATAAATGTAAGTTCTCAACACCATTCTGCATGGGGCTGCTGCAATGATTTAATCCCGGTTTGCTGGGAGGAAAAGGGAGACAGGCATTTTGGGATCACAGACTCAGCCCCAGTCACTTTGCCAGCACACAGAGCCCACCAGCACACGTCCAAGCCACATATCACGAGTCCAAGTACCGAGATCCTCCCTGAGCAACGTGCCCAGGACGTCTGTGGCCAAGGCTTGATCTAAAGCCAACTCACTGGTGTCCCCAGCCACTGCCTCTACCACAAGGCCACGTTTCCGCTATAGATTACACTCAGACCATTAATCTTTAAAAGAGCAGAATTTGCCACTAATGCAGTCAGAAACCACGGTAAGAAAGGCTCCCATTAATGAGAGCCAGCTTAATAAAACAACTGACTTCTACATTTCTTATCTGAAAATACCTCCCCTGGAAGCTGTGGATACATTACAGGCTTAAAAAGAATTACTACTGCATTAATTCTTGTCAGATTTGTAGCGTCCTAACCCACAGCTCCTTCACCCACTGACCTAGGTACCATTAGTGGGAACTATATAATCTAGTAAATAAGGGCCCGACTGTGCACCATGTACTTGGGCTCTTATTTGGTCCTGGCGTGAGCAAGGGATATCCGCTCAGGCACTGAGATTGTCGTTAAACAAATTTTGAGGACTTTTGGTCTGAAAATTAAACACTTTTCTTCATTGCTGCTTAGCTGATTCTAACACAGAGTTACATGCCTTTTAGATAGAATCACAGAATCAACTAAGCTGGAAAAGACCTTTAAGATCATCAAGTCCAACCTTTACCCCAGGACTGCCAAGTCCACGACTAGTAAAAGCAGTTGCTTCTCTTGATCCTGGGTGAATCCAGGTGGGCTAACGCTAAAATGGCAAGCGTGGAGTAGAGCAAAAGTGCAGCTGGGGTTTGGAGATTAAATGCTGACTTTGAGAATACACTGAAAATTGTCCTGTGTTGTGGCAAAAACATGATGAAGTGGATATTTGCAAACGCATTGGTTCTCAGGGAGCCAACTGGCTGGGGATGAAGGCAGCTATCATATGTGCTCCTGCAGAATGCTGGCGTTGTGCATGCATGGGAGCCATTGGCCCCACTCAGTCCTGGAACCTTTGCATGCACACTCTGCAGTGCCGGTCCCCAGCACAGTTGTGCTGCTGCCTATTCCCTAAAATAACCAGTCCATGCATGGGAAGACCACAAAAAGCCCAACTCCTTCCCCGCCACAAGGCAGAAACGGAGTCTCTTCCCTCACAGGAAAGGAGAGAACATCCTGACAAATGCCTGCGTTTTGGACGGGTGACAAAGCTGTCATGGGAAAGAGGCGGCAGCTCCCTTCGGAGACGGGAGGTGGGGAGCAGGATCAGGAAACTTCTGAGCTCTTCTGGCAGCCCAGGTCTGGCGCCGGGCCACCAATCCCCCACTCCTTGAAGCAGATCAGTGCTTAAACACAAGCAGATTGACACCGAATGCTCGGTGCCTGCTCCATGGTTCCTATGAAACAGACTTGATATTCGGAGACCTGAGCCCGCTGGAGAGGTTGCACAACCCATATTCACCTCCAGAATTAGCACAGCCCTGTACCTCGTGGGCTGTTTCCGCACAGCCTGAGCCCCAGCTCCTCCTGGAAAGTCACCTCTCCCACCAGCTCCCAGAAGGTCCCCACAACAGCCTGGAGAAAAGCCTCAGGGGCACACTGCAACACCTACTTTTGGCTGCAGGGCTGGCCCTACGGCATCCTCCTCAGCGATCCTCACACACATCATTCACCTTGCTTTATATAGAGATCATATGGGAAAGGGGCTGTGTGCATATATGGAAGTTTGGGAGGAAATTAAACTGGAACTGGGACAAAGATCTTTTAAAGCACTGTGGTGCGTGCCCGTTCTTGGGTTCTGTAAATCATGACCTGCCATATGCTAACCTGATACAGCTCTCCACATGCACCTCCCCGCTCCAGGAGTCAGAGCCCTATCCCATGGGAGATGATCAACTTCCAGCATTCTCAGGTAATTCATACATTTGAGTTTTGCTCCCCATAAAAATTGTCAGGATTTCATCTTCCTTACCTAATTATCCTCTACTTGGAGCTCCATCAGGTGCCTGGCCTCATGCCTGCTTTAGGGAGTCTTAATGCCAAACCTAGCCAAGGGAGAGAGGCAGAAGTACCTCCAGAGAGAAAACGAGAGCACCCAAATTCATTGCCTGTACGGAGGTACGTGCTGCTTACTGCTTGCAGAAGGAGTAATATATGTGCCTGGGCAGCAATTTCACTCCAGTTTATTGATTAAAAAACAGACCATTTTTCTTAATTCCTCAAGTTTTTAGTGTGTTCTTAATGGTGCACTCTGATTTATGACGTTAATGGCACTCCTGTGCAAACAGTGGATTTCCAGGTTTTAAATATGCATATGAAAATGTTCTGTGAAGAAATATTTTCATAAATGCTAATATTACCAAAGTCACCATCACCAGTCAGTAATGAACTTCATATGCATGATTTCATGGGTATTTTGTTCTTAATCCATACTCCCGCTGCTACCAGCCTGGTGCACCACTGTCTCACGCCACTCCTGAACCACGCAAACTTTCAAGTTTTGATGGTGTAAAAGCGGAGTAACACAGTGAGGAGTCAGGCCCTACCACAAAGAGTACTATGTATACATTTTTATTGCATAATTTATTGTTTTTTCCACTGAGCTGGCTATATTGTGTTATCCATTTGCGTGACAGGATGTCTAGGAAACAGCTGAAAGAATTATTTGCAGTGAATTTAAAACACACTGGATTAGAAAGACGCAGACACAAGAATCTTTGTTAAGCAAATAGCAGGGTGCTCCTCTTGTGTCAGATTGGGAAACTTAACTCCTTCATATCATAAACTGCACCTATGATAGGTACAACAGCTCTGCCTCTATCGTTGCCTGTGCTGATGTCCCTGACCCAGCTTTGCCTGCATGAAAGCTAAGCACTCCGTCAAAGCCAGTTCCCCAAGCTTTCCCAGGACACCACTGGGCAGAGTGCAGACAAACAGCCTTCCTATCTCAAACACTGCTCATAGGCATGGGTTGGAGGCGTCTTCTCCAGCTGCATCCGTCTCTCTCCACCGATGAAAAACACACGCACGTGACTTGTTGTGACTAAACACCTAACCCTGAGAAAACCAAAGGAGGATTTCCCTTTCCAACCTGGAGGACAAATCTCATTAAATCAAAGAAAACAATCTGGTAAGAATGAAACCACAAATATCGTCGCTAAGAAAACAAGAAAAGCTGAGCTTAAATCCTGCAAAACTGTAGGAATTTCAGAGATGGGCTCCAAAAGCCTCATGTCAGAACCACAAGTGCAACAGTCCAGCACAAGCAGAGGGTACAAATACTGTGATTTTTCACCTATTGCTGCACACATGGAACAAACAAGTCCCTGAGGGTTAGCCTGAGGGTGGGGTGGCCTTTCCTTCAGGTTTACAACACTCTGTGAGCTTAAGAAGGACAATGGATATTATTTATACATGGTTTCTGGAGGTTTATCATAAGGAAGTGAGCCCTCAAACCAGTTCCAGGCTGTCTCACTGCTTCCAGCCAAGACTGAAAGCCACAGCCAGAGTCCATTTACTGCTCCTGAGAGCCTTCTTCTGCTGCCACCGATACCCCACCAAAGGACGCACAAATGCACACCCAGTGGCATCTGCACAGGGCATATGTGTCCAATATCAACATCTAATACTGACACTGGCACAGGTTGCCCAGAGAAGCTGTGGCTGCCCCATCCCTGGCAGTGTTCAAGCCCAAGGCTCAAGGCTTGGAGTAACCTGCTCTAGCGGAAGGTGCCCCTGCCCATGGCAGGGGTTGGAACTGGAGGAGCTTTAAGGTCCCTTCCAACCCAAACCAGGCTGGGATTCTATGATCTTCAGAGCCACTTGGTGCTTGCATTTCAGACTGGGATACTCCTCACATGTTTAATTAGACCAGGACTACCACGTACTCAAGTGTCTTGGTGTGGGCCACAAGGAACAAGAACCCACCTGAGCTCACTGCGATTGCTCAGCACCCAAACCCCGTGCCCTGAAAGGACTCACCTCAGCAGAATGCTGTTTAGTGGCTGGTGAATATATACTTATGTTGGAAATGCAGACAAGTCACAAGGCAAGGGTTACAGTGTCGTTGTCTCTAAGGTTCCTCTGCAGTTAATGCTTAATCAAATTTGTTTTAACCACTGCAAGTTACTGGCCAGCAATTTTATCTACTGTCGACGTCCATTTTGATCTTTAAAAATGAGATCGGTATTTGCGTCACTGAAAAAACATCCAACATTATTGCTTAAGTCTTCGATAATCCCTCATCTTGTTTCCTTTCAACCCAGAAAAGGAAGTTTGTGAAACAGTAACACCAGCATTTACAAACCCCAGGGTCTGATATCTACTGACTAATTAATCCTCACACATTATGGCCATTTCATGGAAGAGGAAACTGAAACACAGGCAAGTCCCCAAACCCCTGAGCAGGTCAAAGGTAAAAATGGGATACGGCTTCATAAAGGCTGATTTCTCCACTAGACAGAGACTCCACATGTAACTTCATGACAGACGTTTATGCTTTGTATTCATATCAAACTAGACCAGACTTTATAAAGTGCAAGAAAGTAATCCTAACAGCTCCTTAATTTCCTCCACTGCTATCAGCAGCCTTGCAAAAAGTCAACACTGGATTACACAACAGTGTAAATTTAGTGGCAAGAGTTTTAACAGGCTGGGCAGTCAATATACATTGAAAATAAAACATATGCCAGACTCTGAACTATGGAAATCACAGGAGCCAATGGAGCTGTGTTGTGTTATGCTAGCCAGGAATCTAACTCAATAGCTGGTACGAATATATACTAAATAAAACCCGGCAGCAGCTCTGCTGCATAAATAGCATCTCTCTGCACTGGCATACTATCCATCGGGAATCGGTCGTGGAAAGAGAACTGAAAGCATGCTTTGGCATTGTCTTGAGAACCATGACTGCCCACAAAACAAGGTCCAAATACAGCCCTTTCCTTAAGCAGATATTTTAGAGAAGTTCTGACTATTTGGGGGTTTTTCTTTTGAGCAGCTCCCCAATTCTACAGATAGGTGTGACAATGCTGCAACAAAGATGGAGAGCTGTATCTTATAGCTCTGTGACTTGTATTTGAAAATCAAAATGCCACTGGGGGTTCCTGCTCGAGAAATGCAATCAAACTGGCAATAGTAGGTAGGGCACCAAGTTCGTTCCCTACAAGTTCTTGTTCAAAATCCCACCTCCTCTTTGAGCTCCTCTTTGGAGCAGAGATACCACCTTTGTTTCCATGATGGGGAGACTCAAGCTTGGAAGCCAGTGCTTCACACGGTTCCAGACCTTAGAGCAGGCCAGCACTTCACCCTTGACTTCCAAAACATCTTTTTCATTTTGCTTCCAAAGGAAATTAGAAGGTTCATTCTTGTAAGAGTCATAATATACCCTTTAACTAACCTGATGTGATTTAGGAGACTGCCTGCACAAGCCATGTCTATGTTTAGAAGGTGAACACCCCAGATTCCCCTTGGGGACAGGAGCAACACAGTTCTTAGAACAACATTCCTTAGCCATAAAGTCTGTAAACAAGTTCAAATATGAACAGCTGCTATCTACCACCAATTTCTCCTAGCTTCTACAAGCTCTGGACCAGAGCTTGTATATATCACATTTATATGCCTTAGTAGAAGACAGATCAAAAAGCAGTTGTAAGATCTACAACACTACAATGAGGTGGGAAAAAATGTACATATATGAAAGAAAATAGTTAATAAACAGAAGCCACTTCAGCTTCTTTGCCCTCCTCTGTTGCCCTTCTTCTCAGAAAGACAAGTTGTTCCACAACCTTCAGAGCAAACAAAGCCTCATTTCCTGAGGACTTGCATCGCATGTCTCCATTCCTCCCAGGGCAACATCCTGCGCTTCTCCCCCAACTCCTTTATGATTCACCTTCCCCTTCCCTGCAATTCTTCCCTTCCCAACCTCTGGCCTTCACATCTGGAAGAGCGAGAGGCAGCTTGCGTGTAGCTTCACCCAAGCTCTGTGCCTGCTGACAGACGCACTGGACAGACAAAGGTGAAGCTCACCCTGCCAACATTCCTCCTGGGAGAATATGGATGGGGGAGTCTCTTCCCTGCCCAGCCACCATTTTCAGCACAAAAAAAAATATAAACTTGCTGTCTTTGAGAGCTTTTACCTGTCTGCCACACTGTAATGAAGTCAGCCAAAGGGACATTAGGTGAGCATTACCTACAGAGGGGAAGCTGTTGCAGAAACCACATTGAAATATGAAAGAACCGAGAGGCACAGGTGGGGAAACCACTTCCACTTCACGAATTATCCCAGTCCTCAAACGACTGTCCGGAGTAAGTCCTGGGGTCTGAATTTAGCAGCCTGTAGCATGTCCTGTCCCTGCAAGCCCACCGGTACCATCTCTTTGAACAAAGAGATGAGTTTTTCTGTGCAAATCCCTTGAAGAACATTTCCCTGCCTCAGGAGGTGCAGGGAATTCACATTCATGGCTTATGGAAAGAGTTACACCTTAGAGCTTAGAAATCAAGGTAAACGGAACTGCATTCACCCCGGGGAGAGAACAGCAAGGGCTGGTCTTCAACACATCGGCAACTTCAAACTGTCTTTCAATGGCAACCTGACAAGGTTGTGTTTCAACAGGAATATGTTATCTCTCTTTCCAAGGCTGGGCAGGACACTTCCTAACAGACAACTCAACAGGCCCTAACAAGTGATTAAAGAAGTTAGGTTTGGGGGGTATTTTTTTTTTTAACTTTTCTGTTCCAACATTTAAAGCCCGTACTCCGGAGTCAGTTGAAGCGAAGACCTTGCCCCAGCAGTGCTGATAAGGACAACACGCCCTCACAGGTGGAGCTTGAAGGCAATGAGCTGGAGGGGAAGGCAGATATCACCGCAGAAGTAATGGCTCTGCCTGCACCGATGCCAACAGCACGTTCCTGCTGGAGAAGCAGGATCAGCGTGGAAGGAGCCTTTGCCACGCAGTGGGCCGAGGATGGTTTATGGGGATGGCAGAATGGATGTGGTTAAAATTTTAATCAGGATGACATGTGTTGTTGACATATGGCAACGCACCACCATCTGGATTCAGAAACAGACCTGGGTTTTCAAGCTGTTGCTGGCCAAAGCCAAGAACATTGCTGAGGTGCTAGGTCAGACTGGCTGGGAAGGGTTCTGCCAGCAATCCCTCTTGACACAGTATTGCTTTCATTAAAGCAGCCTGCCTGCCTACCCATCTGAGGTGAAAGAGGGATAAAGTCCATGAAAGGTAGAAGAAACAGTGAGAGAAAAGGTCAAAAAGGGAGTTGAGCTAACGCACCCACTTTCTGCCCTGCTTCAGCCTCTGCAGTGTACTCAGGTTACTCAACTGCAGCCACTCATTTTGTGGTCTTGTAGGGGAAGCAATGTCTTCAGCTCTCGGCAGGAGCACTGCAGTTCAGTGCAAGGAGTTTCTGCCTGCCTCCGGAGCAGCAGGCATCCAGCACAAGAACAAAGCACCTGAGGTTCAACTCGCTTAACCATTTCATTTCCACCGCATGCCAAGCATGTGCAAAGTTACCTTCAGCCAAGGGGGGGACTGAAAGGAGAGCAGGAGGAAAATGTAAGCCATGTTTCTGCAGACTGATCTAACAAACTAAGAAAAGCAAACGAGAAAGAAAATTCCAAGACAACTCTTAAAGGCTTAAAATGTCAAAGCAGGTAACATTTTATCCTAGCAGAATTCCTCTGGGATTAGCTGGGATTTCCAGGCATAAAAAAAGTGTTTTACAGTTCCTTTAGTTTACCCATCCCTTTTCTCTTTTTTATTTGCATAACACTCTCGTCAATTAGTGTGTCTCTGTTTGGTCTCAAACAAATCCAGCACTCATGGCTAAAACTACAGCGCAAGAGAGACACCCATTAAAATCCTGCCTACCGTAAACTCACCCACATCTGATATATGCTCATTTGGAAGGGTTCGACTCTCAGCTTCACTGACCTGAATGCAAGCTGGAGGAGTGCGTGGGGAGGGGAAGAATTGGGGCTGAACATCTCTGAAATTTGGCTCCCAATCACAATGTTGCCATGAAACCTGCCTTAGCCTAACAAAAGCCCTGGATTCAGATATACAGAGAGGCATTGCACTGCTGAATGACTTATTCCGCAGGCAGACCAAGGGAGCAACTCGTGAGCCAGCTTGAGATCAACAGCAGAAATTCCTCTTTCCTTCAGGGAAGCCAGGCTTTCATCCTCTGTCTTCAAAGGGATTACCTATAAAATTCTCAACTACGAGGCTGGTGCAATTTCAGGCTCACTCCCGAGAAATAGTAAAAGCAAAATTCTAAAGTTCTTAAGTGTGTCTTAAAACACTGTTTCTCAAATGCTGCTCCCCACGAAGAAACCAAGACAGCACTATTACCTCCACCTTTCTTCTGTTTTGCTTAATGTTTGAAAACTCCAAACTTTAGGGCTCAAGAGGATGAGTTTATGATACAGGAGGCATCTCAGTGCAAGCCCTTAGAACAGCAACACAATTAACAGCTAACATATGTGCACATTCCTCCTTTTGCATTGCAAGAATACAGCTACATTTAAAGTTTTGTTAAGCAGTATGACACAGGACAGATCCCACATAGCATTTCTATTAGGAATTTAAATATGAATGGAAATTACATCACATTTTATGCTACTTCACGTTCATTTTTGGAAAGCCACAAACAAGTTGGAGATTAACATCAGTCATCCCAGGCTTCAGACAACACTGCTACAAGCTGGGAAGTACAGATATTAAAATTTGTGTTCACCAGTTGCAAAACTATTTAGCTGGGTTGGAATGCACATACATATTTTGTGCATACCCATCCTAAAAAGCCATAATGTTACGTTCTGCATGTCAATATGAAATTTGCAACGACTCCCTTTTAGATATTAATTTCAGTGAAGTAGTTAGCCCTAGTGCCTGGAGAGCACAATATTAAAAGAAGTATTTTATTTCTCAATCTCTATAAAGAAGAGAACTATTCCCATGAAAAATGTCCCCTTGGTATGTTTCATAAATAGGTTAATACAATTTGAAATTAAACTTGATTCTGCAGCATGATATTATAATGTCAGAAATGCATTCCTGGGGAAAAGCTGGCATTTATCATTGATTCCAGAATATAGTTACTACTTGGTGGTAAAACAGCAATGCCCACACGAACAGGAAGATGCTCGCTACCCCAAACAGCTGCTATCAGTTAACTAAGCTCTGCAAGCACCCTGGACTGCAGGCTGGGAGAGCAGTGCCATTGACTCCCAGCACAGCGCTGGATCCCAGCCCCGTCAGACTCATGAACTCTCTGGCCGTGCACTCTCAGAGCACGAAAACAAACAAAGCATCTGCAAAGGCTCACACAAAAATTGAGAGGAGTTAAAAGAAGGCTGGTTTTTCACAAAACTCTCTATCCCAACCTTGCACTCTCTTGGATTTTGTTTAAAGCTGGGGAGAGAGAACGCCTCTTGGAAAATTTAGAAAGTTATGATGATGCTCTTTTGGCTTTTACTTTAACAGGTTTACCCCAAAGTTGTGTTTTACTGCTGCTATTTTACTAACAGAAAAAACTCAAAGAAAACAGAACTGGATGCATTATTTACTCAGACACCAGCCCTTAAATATCACTTACCAAGGCACAGCCACCTCACCTTTCTCCTCAGACATCCACCCTCCCACTTATCCACTTTCCTCCATTTTAACCTTGTGTCAATGTTTTCTATCTTCTTTTTCCTTTCTCTCTTTCTCTCTGCTTCCATCTCATTCTTTCTACAGTTATTACTTAACCTTCAGGTACCCACTTAAGCAACCCACCAAATAGCAATAATGATCACAGAGAGTCAATAGTGTGGTACGTAATCACTTTGCCTACTGTGTTAATGTCAGTTATCTTTTGCTAATGTACATGACATGCTTTATCTTTGCAGAGTGGCAAAAGTGAACTGCTGTTTGTTTGGGATCAGCTATTGTTACTGCACCTGGGCTTTTCTCAGTTCTTAAAGTGGTGGGTTTTTAAGTAAAAAAAGAACACATTAACATGTAAGAAAAAAGCCAAGACAGAAAAGGAATACAAGAAATACAAGATTCTCCTATCACATCCACACAAACTCCTCTCTGAAGATGATGGAGTTACACCAGTCCAATGATACTCCTGTGACACCCACACTGTGTAACAGCTTTAACTGTGCCACATTATTGCCTGGATGCTACCCAGAGACAGGGCACACTACCAACAGCCCTGTGTTTCCCTGCAAGTTGCTTATTTCCACCCCTTATTTATCCCTTTTTTGTTGTTTGGGGGGTTTGGTTGTTTGGTTTTTTTGATAGCATTCTCATTTCTTTCGAGTACTGAAAGCCAGGTCTTTCCTGGGGAAGAACACGCCATGCTCAGGGGTGTGCTGCAAAGCTGGACACCGGACAGAGAGGATACATTGCAAAGCTGGATGTTCCCTGAACCCCACGTGCCAAAATCGTAACCCAAGGCAAGTTAGGTCTCTAGGTGTAAAGCTCATGTAATTTGTATTAACTTCTGACACTCTTCTGGCCATAAAGCGACAGCTCCAGAGCAAGCATGCAGAGTCCCAGGTATTTCCCTGCTGGCTGGGGAAAGGGTTTGCTCTGAAAAGCCAACTGTAGGGCAACCGTGGACCCTCTGTGGAGCTGCAGTTACCCATGGAATTTGAGTGGTTCAGTTAATCACACGGTAACTGCAATCAGAATCTGCATAAACAAATTCTCAGAAATGTCCTCTTGGATAATGCCATAGGTATATCCAGCCAGCTCCATAGAGAGAAACAATCCAAATACACTGAAGGAAGAACAACTTATTTTACATTTCTGAACCCTGTAACAATATTTGCTCTGAAGGTCTCCTATTCCCTCTACCAGAGCCAGAGAGGGAACGAGGAAGGGAGCGAGTGTATGGATCCATGTACACAGAGAAACACATGCATTTAACATGATGTCAAACCCTTATCTGGCCTTAAAAAACTGGCAGAAGGGTTGACTTCTTTATAGCACTAGACCATTAAAACTACAAAACCTCAATTAAAAAACTGCCAGAAGAGTTTTTTACTTTGTTCCAGAAGGATATAAAACCAGTTATGAGGAAAAAAATCTGCTTTTCACATGGAAAGTCCAAACCATAATTACTGCCACACTTAATGTTACTGCACACCAGGATGACTCTAACTCCCATATCATTATTTTTTATTTACTATTTATTTTGCATTTTCTATTCGGTACTTGATAAGGCATAAAAAACCCAAATTAAATAATATAACATACCATTAATAGGGTTTATTTTCCCCAAGGCCACAAACACACCAAACCAGTTTGTTTAGCCTTGGTTTACTCTCGCCTGTAAGCCATTCAGAGCAGGGACAATAGGAAGGAGCGGGGCACAGCACAACCGGGATTCAACCCAAAACCAAAACAGCACCTTCTGTGGCTACTTGCATTCCTCACATGAAAAAGCTAGAACCATATTCCTCAAAAAAACCCATTATGGTTGTTTTTTGTCATTAAGCCATGAGAAGATACAGGCCCTTTATTTCTCTTTGGCGCAGCAAATCTGCGATACGACAGTAGAACTGCGCATACCCTTACCGTATTTGCTGTTTAGACAGATTTCAAGATGAAATCCCAGCAAGGTCTCTTGGTTTAGATCTTGGTGTTTATCTACCACAGCAGTATCTGTCTTAGGAATATACAGGGTAGATAAGAGGGATAAATCCAACTAAGAGGATAGTAATCAGCCTATGCTCCAATGGATTTTGATCCGTTTGGAGGGAAATGAAGCTGCCTCAATGAAATGTAGAGGGTAAGTAAAGACAGGAGGTTAGAAAAGGTTTATGCACGTTACTATGTGCTCTGGGAAGATGCAACCTCAGGGATGAGAAGGTCGCTGCCCATTCTTTGCATGCAAGTCCATCACTGCTCTGCGGGGAATGGGAGCGGAGCCTTGGCCTGCACAGTCCACCAGGAGTACACTCTGCCCATCCTGCATGGTTCCTTCTGGAACGCTCTTCCCATTTGGTCTTCCCATCAACAGGAGGACAGTGCTGAAACCGGAAAGTTCTCAATACATGTGGGCACATGGCGCTTCTCTCACACGACAGGCATACTTGTCCTGGCCGGCCTCCAACTCTTGTAATTACATGCTGCTGACCCCATGACCCCTTGCAGTTTCCATAGGCTGTGTTGGTTTTCACTTCCCATTGTGTTGCTTTGCACTTTCCGAGAGTTGCCATGCGCAGCTCTGGAGACACCTGCATTGTGCAGATGGAGCCAGGGAACGCCGCTCACCTTCTCAAGGAAGTTTAATTCATTTATTACTGCAAAGGCGGTTTCGTGCTAGGCGGTGCTACTACGGTGTTAAGATCAGCAACGACAAACCAAGGCAACGCTGGTTATTTGAGGAGGAAAACCAGTACTTCACGCAGGTTCTCCTGCTTTCAGAGGCACACCATAGAGAAAAAAAAGAAGGTTTTTTTCTAGAAGGAGGGGGTTTTTGGCACTGATTCCAACCCCTCTCATGGCCTCAGTTCAGCGGCTCTGGGTGCTGCCTTTAACGCCTGTTTGTTTGCTTTTCCAAGGGAATAGGAACTGAACGAGAAAGAGGGACGTGTGACGCAGGATCTGCTACAGGGAAGACAGGGTTAAACCAGCCCTGAGCACTATGGAGCATGTTTGAAGGAAGTCTCACAAAAGTAATTTTAACTCTCTCCGTCTCGCTCCCTGGCTCTCTCCTCCCTGTCTTTGTCCCCCCTTCGTCTTCCCAGTTGTACATTATTCTTTACATCGCAGTTATATTTATTCCTTTTTCCCCCACTGAAGCCGTATATTAAAACTGCCAGTTCTGAGCTTCTGCTGCACAAGGGCAGAGAGAAAGAAGAAAGAAAGGAGGAGAGAGAGAGAAAAAAACAAAGTGCTGGTATTCAGTTCCTGCGAGCTCTTGCTCACTTTGAGCACTGTTCCTATTACACAATAATGTGTTATTTTGTTGAATTTTGGCATCCATCTCGCCCGTCTGGTCAGGAGCCAGAAAATTAGAGTGTGTCAGTCCACCAGTTCCTCAGCAGAGAAGCGCTCCCCTCGCCCAGCGCGTGCTCCGCGCTCCTGGCCCCGGGCCAGCAAGGGGAAATCCATTTTACATAAAGAACGCACACAGCTCCGAGCGCTCCGAGACTTTTTTTTTTCCCCCTCCCCTCCTTTCCTTTTTTTTTTTCCTTTTTCCTCTTTTTTTTTTTTTTTAACCCTACTAAAATAACTTTATGGACAGGCGCCAGTCCGGGCGCTTGGCACCGGGCGTGAGGTGAAGCGCTCAGCCGAGGTACCCGAGTTTCGTGAGGCAGCAGCGAGGAAATGGCTGTCGGTGCCGTCGTGGCACCTCACGTGACTTGGCACCGCCCGCCCCATTGGCCGGCCCTGCAGCCGAGGCAGCCGCCATGTAAGGAGCGGAGAGCTTCGCCCCTCGCTGCGTTCTTAAAATGGCGGACCTGCCGCGCGCCCGGCGAGGCGAGCCCAGCCCTGGCCGCAGCCACAGCCCCGGCGCTTCATACCCCCCCCCCCGGCTTTGCCCCCCTCGGTTTTCCTTTCCTTTTTATTCCGCCCCCCCCCCCCTTCCGCTGGAAGTTTTTATAAACCTTTACAGATTTGAGTAGAAACAGATTTCTCGCAACTCGCTCCCCACGTCTCAATTTCACAGCTCAGCGTACACTCACTGTCAAAAAAAAAAAGGGGAAAAAAAAAAAAAAAAAAAAGAAAGGAAAAAAAAAAAGGCTTGACAGCATTCCAGGGAAAATATTAACTGTAAACTTTCCAACGGGAACTGAAAGCACGCGCACGGCTCCGGTTGGGATGGCCCCTCTGCCGTGGCAATGTTTTCACAGGGCTCCCAATGCTCGCGCTGCCGTCACGGCCGCCGCGACCCCCAGGATGGTCCCGGTTCGCCGCAGTGAAGAGGGACGCCTGCTCTCCGGCCACGAAGCACGCCGCAGGCCGGACCCATTGAACACTGCATGCTCTGATGTATAAATATTTGCCTCTGGCTAAAGTTCAAGCAGCCCTCTGTGGCTGCCAGACACAACAGAAAACCAACATCCAAGGGAAAGTGTTTACTGCAGCACTGGCCAAAGCAGCGACTGCCAGCGAGCAAGACGCTCGCCTCGGCCCGGCCCGCGGGCGCTTATCACAAAGTACCTGGCCGGCCGCCACCCTGCGCCTGCCGCCCTTCCCGGGAAATGGTTAATTCATTACGCATGCCATCTCGGCCTCGCCTGCACTGACAGCCTGGCATGAGGGTCCCTGACACGAGGGGAACACCTCTGCGCAGCCACATTAACCCTTCGTTAAGTGAAGGCCCACAATGCCACCAGTCAGTTCTGTCTGCCCGGCCCCTGTTTTGTGTTACTCGTTTCTGAAGTTGAGCCGTTATCTTGGCCTCGGACGCACGCATATAAAAGCTCACAGACAGTTACTCCTCTGCAGAGCCAACTGCCGGAGCCCGCTGGAAAGGGGCAGCAGGAAAGCGGTGGCACACAGGATGTCTTTCAGCAGCAAAAATTAATAGGTTTTGAAATACACAGCGCTGGATTAGTGATGCAATGCTGCTCAATGGATATGAAAATACGTTTTCTCACCCCACTCCCACCCTCCAAACCAAACATGACTTGGAGTCTTCGCCAAATAAGGGTAGCTAAACCCAACCAACTCAACTCATGAATCAGCTGCTTCAATATTCATAAAATCACTACAGAAAGGTAAGGTTAAGAGGGAAAAATAAACTATGGGAACCCAACAGGAGGCCTGGCTGGGCTCAAGGCTGTTATCATTGCGGTCATCCTTGAAATGGCTTCCCAATGCACCAGTAATCGTAGTGTTAAAATGCAGTAAGTGAACATGCCAAGACCCTGCACATCTGTCTCGCTTGTGCCGTAAATCAGGCAGGCTTCATGATGAACAAACAGGGAAAGCTGCACTTTGAGAAAGCGTCTCCAAGAAAGAAATAAAGTGGGGTTACTAAGGAAGGAATAAATGAAGGAATGCGAGAAAAGCAAGCACACATTCATATTTTAACTAAACTAAAATGCGGAGAGAGTTATACAAATGTTTAGTCTGGTGTTTCCTTTATTATACATACTTAAGCCACTGAAATAGTTGACTTTTGTCACAGAGTATATCTACTAAATTAGATGTTATGTAGCAAGTCACATAGTTTGCTATAGCTATAAACTGGGTTAAAAAATCTTTACTCCTGTCACTCCCTTAATCTAGGTTTCAAGAGTTGCAAATTCACTGTAAACTCCCACAAATGACCTATCAACTAATCCCATTTTCCACACCTTTTTCTTCTTAAATGAAGAAGTTCATAGAGAAAATTCAGTGAAAAATTGAAATTTAATGACTAATACAGAAAGTTTCTCCTGAAATTTTCTTATTTAATATGAGTCCTAACAACTCGGCTTGCCCAGTCCAACCTGATGGCAGCCCGTAAGCGGTAGGTGATGTCAGGGCCATTGATCTCCTTTAGACCTAAGAAGCCCAGCGCTAATAGCATCAGGATGGGCTTCCAAGGAGGCCCAAGCGAATCATGTGAAAGAGGATCACAGAGGAATGTTCTGTTCCCACTGCGACCAAGACAGAATTAACTCTGAGATGCTTCCTTCTGCTGCCCTGTTTGTCCGAAAGGTCAAGGCGATTAGCTCTTGTATACACGGGAACTGACCGTCAAAACAAAACGGATGCTAAACCTTCTTCTATTTTAAACAGACAGGAAGACACGCTTAGGAAGGATGGTTTGAGATGCATTTAAGGTGTAGCGAGTTAGGATTTTTCCTTCTGCTTGTTAGCTGCTGCACAAAACCAGCTGCCTGTTAACTTTTTGCTACTTCAAGAAGATTCAAGAAAGGTTTTTTTGAAGCACAATTACCTTTTTTTCTTATAAATATAAAGAAAGAAACAAAGAATGTGGACAGGGGAAAGAAAGCCTGATGTTTAAATCATCATGCATTTAAAATAAACCCACTAGACCAGCAAGCTTAATTCATTACAATTATTTTATCAGGTGAAATTCTATGGAAATATATACATTGTTTACCACGGCGAAGGTTCCTTCAGCAGTCATATCTTTGAAGTCCAAAGATTAACAAGCAGATACATGGAAAGCATTAAAATTGTCCAGGTGCTTTGATATGGTGTTTGTCTATATTACACTGAAGAAAAGGTACTTACCAGATCTTAATTGACTATATATTTAAGAATGATCATAGCAACATATTCAGCATATTACCAACGGGTATGAAATGTTACACCCAATAAATGTTGTGTGACACATACCTAATGGGTATTCTATCATGTTCAAAGAGTATAAAACAAATACAGAAAAAATTTCATCCAATTGTATCTTTTTCATTGAACATCAATGTAAATATAGACTGAAGCAATCAAAATGCTGGAAATATAAATATTCCTTTTAAAGCCACTGAATCCATCACTTTACTAGGAAAGGCTTAGCTATGTTATTTGCAATTCCCTCATTGCACAACAATGTACATTACTGTCTGTAAGCTCTAATTTGGCATGGCGCATCATTAATGACCTGAATGGTGGCTGTTTCACACATACATATTTAATTACAACAGCTGAACAAATTACATATTTATGCTTTATAAAGGGGATTGCCAGTCTAATTCATTTGCTATGCATGCAGGTACAGGGCTCCATCTGCAACAGCATCTGCACAACAAGAGCTAACAATTATCCATTGTAAGTGAGTGAGTGTATCTGGTGAAACCTGTAAGAGATGCAATCGTATTAACCACTTCACTGCCTACAAACTAGTATTTTCTCAATGGACCACAATATTTTAAATAATTTATCAACAATAATACTACTTTGCATTTTCACAACATCCCTCATCTGAACATCTCTGAGCACTTTACATGCTATAAAAAATTAAGCCTTAAACACTCCTGTGAGGAAAGTAGTTCTTATCCCAGCAGCATATATGGGGAAAGGAAGGCACCTAACCCTAAGGGGCTGGTTCCTCCAAAGGTAAAATAGGCTTCAATGGACTTATGCTGATTTGCATTATTTTAACCTATGATCTTGCCCTATGTGAAAAGTGAGACAAAAAGCCAGCAGCAAAGAAAAGGGAGTCAGATCTCCGTAAAATTAATACAGTAGCTCAAGCCTTAGAAGACTTGGCTTCCATGGGCTTTTGATCAAGCTTAAAATTATTATCCACAACCTACTGTCTTTAATTATACAAAATCTCTTACTAAATTATCCAACAGGCCCTCCAAATCATAAATAATTATTTCTAAAAATTCGTGGAGAAATGGTGAGGGATCTGTACACTGGAAAAACAGACAAGTGTGATAGAAACCTTCCAGAAAGAAGGGAAGAGACATCCTGGCAGTAACAGTCCAAACTAATATTTCCAGAGTAAAAAATGAACAGAAGAAAATCAAAGCCTACAAAGGAGACAACTGAGCTGCCTGAACCAATTAGTATTACTGTTTTAGCACGGATATTTTTTGACAAACTAGATATATCTATGGTGTATATCAAGCAGAATTACGGTATTAACAGAACAATAGAAGTTGTATATTTAGATTCTGGCACAGTACTTTGTACAAACTCTCATAAAACTCTGTGCGCGCAGCAGTATTTTGACTTCATTCTGAAGTTATTGTATGGGTTGAAAACTTGTTGTAACATACGAAAATTACTAATAATCGCCTTCCGAGCTGAACCTACTCACTTAGTAAAGTACTCTGAGGAAAGGGGACAGTCAGAGTCCCATCTTACTTAAAATCTTTGTTAAAAGAAAAATAGGAAAGGAATGAAAAATGTGCAGAGCCACGAGACAGATGTGTGCAGCACCAGAAGAACACAGAAACAAAGAAAGGTGCTCGGAGTTTGGAAGCAGTCTGAGCACAAAATGAATTTCGCTTCAGAAAAATGGACAAACACAAAAAGGAAACCAAATAATTGCAGAGACAGAAAAAAATGCAGAAGTATAATGTCAAAACGAGCGCAGCAGTGACAGCAACGAGGTGATTATACAAGAGCTTGCATTGTTGCACAGCAGTCGGAAAAGTCAGTGAAACTCCTGGCAATCCTACATTTTGGAGAACTGGAAGGTTTTTCATGCCATAGGACATTCAGAAGCACAGTAGATAATCGGTGCTGTATAGGAAATGCTATGTACTGACAAGGCAAGATCAAACAAGTCCTTTCCATCTCTTAATTTCTTTGGCTTTACAGGAATGTTAAATAGCTTGAGAATTTTTGCATAATAAATATACAATAAATCTGAGGATCAGCCTAAGTGTAGGATTATGGAATATTATTTCAACTTCAACACCTGAAAGAGGAAGCATTTAGGAGTAAATGAATCAATAGTGAAGTTTCCCGTTATCATTTACAGGCTCTATTTAGAAATAAATAGGCCTAAATAGGCTACTTGGCATGGGGCAGCTGTAGGTCAGCGTTCTACATCAGACACTGTAATTTGCCATAAGTGCAGAGGTGCTCATTAATTACAGGGGAATTTGAAAGTATCCCTCAGGCCTATGCTGTAGCTGCCAAACTGTTCAGTGAAGTGCGGGCACCCTCCAGGAAGTTCTGGTGTTGCTGCTGCTTTAAAGACATGATTGGGCTGTGCAGTACAAAAGATCAGCTGTCCCAGGATGGATATCTCAATTGGAAAAGCTATTTTATCGAATTAACAGCTATGGTGTTCTGTGAGCGCACCAAGTGCCACAGCTGCTTCCATGTCAGCATTCAGCATCATCTGGATCTGCTGGCCCCACCGACTTCCCCAAATCACGCTTTTCTGGCTCTCCCTCAGGCAACAGAGCAAAAAAAGAAAACGGGGACAGAGCACCGTTAGAAAGGAAACAACAAAAAAAGAAAAAGTCCCTTTTTAGGGCTGTGAATGGTAGAATAGGAATTCCAGACGTCTCCTTCCCTCAGCAGGGCAGCTCCGACTTCCTCTTGGCCCAACCTGCCCGATATTTCTGGATGCTGGCATCAGTGAGTGATGGAGGGAACTCCGCACAGCGCCGAAATCCTGGGCAAGCCAGCAAGTAAACTCTGCACATCTTCCCTGACGCATGCAGCTGTATCCTCCGGGATACAGGCACGAGCACAGGAGTTGTTCAAAGGTTTGAACTGCTTGGAAAGGAACTAAAATATATTTATTTTCGAAGGGGGGGAGGTGCAGTTGCTAAGTGGACACATGCCAGGCAACATCTCTGTAATTACATTTTGTTATGTTGCAATGTCTGCTTTTTCTACACCCTTAATTAGGCAAGAAAAATCAGGAGAAAGATCATCCCAATTTCCCCCCTGCTTCCTGGGTTAACATTACACAGGATCAACTACTGTACCTAAATGCCCTGTCGTCACAGCACCTCAAGTGACCTTGTCAACTCTGAAAGCTGGTCAACAATCCTCTTAATGCTGGGGAACACAAGCCATGGTTTTAATACCCCTGCCAGGGAAAGATGCTAGAAAGAAAATAAGATCCATTCATTGTTTATATTCCCCTATTTCCCTTCTAGACGGAAAAGAGTCAAAAGCAACCCGACATTAAAGCTACACTTAAAAACAAGGCAGGGGAAGAAAAAGACGGTCTCAAAATGAGGTTGCCTACTCCTTGGATTAGACGGGAATGCATGCAAGGCGGGCAGGGAGACTCTGGGATAAGGCCAGCTCAACTGCACAGCCGCTGGGTGAGAATATAACAGGGCAACATTCTATGCAGCAGGGTAGTTACCAAAAGGATTAAACATTTTTCATTTTATTAAGTTTTTACTTCTCCAAAGTAACCTCCATTTAAAAAGTACATATATATGTTAGTTTTCACTTCTTACTTAATGCTGCACACTCAAAATCAGAAGTTGATGACTCTTTAAAAGAATTCTGCCTTTAAATGATATGCAACAAAAGTGCTTAGACTTCAGCATCTACGATTTCTAAAGATGCAGTTTTCTACTCTGGAACCACAGTAAAACTATTCTATTTATAGGAATAAATCTATTTTTGTAATATATTTTCTGGGACAGTTTGTTTTTGTTTTCTCTTCTTTTTGTTTGTTTTGTTTCAGCCAGTTGGAGTATTTATATAAAAATGATGGGGTCAGTCTGCAAGCTGATATAAACCTAAATACTTCAACTGAAAAGCAAAGGATGGTTTTTTCACCCATTATGGGACTAAACCATCATTATGCTTAACTTGCTCCATTTGCATATCCGATTTTTCCATGCCTCATGCCATAATCACTCCTCTACGTAATGCTGCAATTTGCAACTGGAGAGATAATAATGATTTCGTAAACAAGATTATAACTCCAGGTATTTAATAAAGCAACAGGAATGCAGGATTACAAAGGAACAACTAAGGTACTGCGCTGAAATTCCTCTGGAGGAATTAAAGCTGAACCCAAAAAAAAACCAAAAACCCTACAATAATTGAAAACAGATTTTTGCAAATTTTCCAGCCTTGTTCTTTAGGCAACTATAACTCTTTAGACTGTCATTTGTAAAATTCCACTCCAATACTCCCCAGCCTGTTGCAGTGGGTACCTCTAACTTTGGTAGTCACTCTCATGACGTGGTGCTACCGCAGTTGTGTTCCTGCAACATCCAACACCCATAGCACCACTGAAATATTAAATAAACACATCTATACGGGCATCTAACCTAAAAGCTTAGAATGAATCAGGTTTTGTTGAATTGCCTGGAAATGTGAAGCTATTGAAGCATTTTGCATCTTGCTGCACGCATGTATAGCTGACAAATGTGTTAAGAGCACTGAGTTCAAATGTCAGATGCTGATCCAGACTGGCTGAGGCCTGCTAGGTGCAATGAATTCTCCCCTGAAGAAGTTTACTGTAAAGAGGCCAAGTTGTTCTCTTAAAATAGCCTGTGTTAGCTGAATCCAAGAATTACAGTCCCCTTGGCCAAAGGTGTACAATCAGGATGACTTCTGCTCCCTCTTGTCAGACCTTCTTGAGCACAGAACAGTCATGTCTCTCTTAAATTAAGAGAAACTGCTTACAGATCTAGAAATTTAATGCCAAACAGGAACAGTGCTGAAAACAAGTCAATATGGGTCAGTCAATGGACTATATTGGGGAAGACATGAACTTTACCATTTGCCAAGCCTAGCAGTTGAGAAATGAATCAAAATGTTCCAGCACTCTAAATTCTCTTGGAACTTCAGATTTCATCACCAGGCTTCATCTCCTGCCCAGGATGGAGCAGGGCTGAAGCCCAGCCTCAGCCAGTTCGTGCTCTACTAGAAGCGCAAGGAGACCTTCCAGGGAATATTCTAAATAAGCCAAGCAACCACTCCAGAAGGTACAAGATGGGGGTAAAAGAATCTAGAATCTCTGCCATTTCCCATCTGGCAAGCGCAACTCACCTTAGGTGATAGACTTTATAATTACAGGTGGTATTTCCTAGCATAATGATTGATCTATTAAATTGATTTGCAGGTAATAATCCTACTGTGCAGCCTCTTGCTAAGAGCAGCAAAAAGAGCCTCTTAGTAACTGTTTTGCTTTGTTTTGAAAACAACACAGATGCAGGGTATTGTTTTAGGCTGAACAGTTCATATTTTAAGAACCTTCTTTCAAAAGCAGATTTGCATTAATCTGTCTGTATTCGAGTCCTCCAGAACACATATGTTTGGACTCTGACACTTTCTGACTTTAGGATCGAGTCTGATGCTAAACTATTGTTTTCTAAATGTTCCTTCCTTTCTAAGAAGCACAGATTTGCTGCCAACACACAGCGCCGATTCACAGGAATATTTATTGTGCCGATAATTGAACTCCAGTCATATGACTGAAAGAGGCTAACACAAAAAAAAAGAAAGAAAAAAAAAGGCAAAAAAGCTCAACTGTAATTTCTAGACATCTATAAATTTCTTACTCTTTCTGCAGAGAGGAAGCTCCCTGGGGCTTTCTGGATAGCCTCAGTTTTATTTATCACCCACTCTCTTCCAATCTATGAATGCCATAATTCTTCCTTTTGCAAAGAGATGAACATGGCCTCAATCACACACGCTCCTTCTATCAACCAGACATTGCTAAACAGCAGTTATAGTAATGGAAAATATTGATGATCCAAGGTCTTGGTATCAGTTTCAGTATCCTGTTGGCTACAGAGCTCAAATCTGAGATCCAAACCAGCCTGCGGCTGACTGTAACCATTGCTGCTGCCCTCTAATTTCGTGTTTGGAAAAGCGACAAGGGCAAAGGTGTTCTCAGAATGATGTTCTAGCAGGACTGTTGGCAGCAGAGGTCATAGGAGGGGAAGGATGTGGATCTGGTCATACATTGGTATGGGCAGACCACGCGGAACTTAAACCATTCATTGCACTGTAAAGCTAGAGAGCTTGATCACAGTCATTTGTGTACTAAGAAAATATAAATACTGTATACTGCAGCTCACATATAATAATAAAACCCAACAGATTCTGTCTAATCAAAGGTACCTGTGTTTCTGAATAAACAAGTTAACATTTGCCCTGTGGCTCGTTTCCTGCAAGGCACAAAAATGACTACATCCAGACTCTTAAATGGCTTTTTCACCTAAATAAGCTCCAATTGGAAAGAGGTTGTCAATTTTCAAGAACACCTCCAAGTAATTTTAAATATACTTTATTATTTTCACTTTATTTTGTCAATGATATTTTTATTACAAACTTAAAATACTTTTGCAGATTGATTTTATCCTTCGTCGTTTGGAAAATGCAGACTTTTCTTTTTAGTCTCTAAACCAGACCTGAATTTAATACCACTATTTTGGGTTCAATCACAATCAAATCTATGTTTATAGTGCTTTCCTGTGTCCAAATAGCTTTCTGTGCTCCAGCACACATTGTTTAATATTTCTGCATTAAAAGAAGCTTCATTTTGCACAATCTAGGTGACTCTGCCAAGAAGTATTTCTGAGCATGAATAAGCCATGAAACATATATTCAAATTCAGATTAAAAATACGCATCTTTGAGCTTGGAATGAAGAATAAACACTTGGAATCAAACCCTGGCCCTATTAAGGTCAATGGGAAGAGTTTAAAAGTGAATTGTTTATGATTAAAGAGATGTGGGTCCTAGCATCAGCTTTGCACACAATGCAGATTCCAACTAGCATTGCCCTTTCTTCCCCGGTAAAATGGGAACGATGCCACGTCATGTTGTGGTAGATCCTGTTTTAAAAAATCTAAGTGCTGTTTGCAAGAGTCACATGAACAACTCAGTGATTTCAACAGCTCATCGGTATTAGTTGGTACTACACCAGGTAGTACAACTGAACCAACGGCGCACAGCAGCTTGTGAACTTTGCAGTTGCTAGTTTAAGAAAAATGATGTGTAGCTTACTTTCCACAGGGAGCAAGGCTGTGATATTTTTAAACTTCCTAGCAAAATAGTTGTGTCTTTTGAAACATTTCTGAGGCTTAAAACTGTCTTGCATCTTCCTGAGTTACTGGTCAGGTTAGGGCTCTTCACCAACAGCTTGCCTTTGATGCAAACAAGATGTGGACACTGATTTGCGTACTTCAGTGTGCCAGTTCCCACTGACCAAGCAACTTTCCCTGAAACTTAACCTTTTCCTTCTACTTGTTCCCGGGCTTTAGGGGGGTTGCATTTCTTCTCTCCTGCCAAACAATGCGATAAGTCAAAACTTGTTTTCCAAATAAATGGAGAACTTCATATTAACAAACAAGCCAAGTCCTGCTACAAATGGAAAACATTGATAAGAGAATACAAAGAAATATGCTCAACTACTGACCACAATTAAACTTCTTTTCTCATGAATCATTACAGCTGAGTGCATACACTGGAAAATGTTGGCATGGCAGATACCACCAGACCTTTCATAGTCAATGGTCTGAGGTAAGCTTGGCTATTCAGGTCCCTTCAAATCTTCCTGAGAAATTTCCAGGCCATCGCAGCCTGGGACAGTGGTTTCGAGCCAAAGAACTGCAGCTGAAGAACATTTCTCACAACTCCTTGTGTGCTTTTTAAAGCCCAACCTGCAGGTTTTGCCACTGCCCAAAGCCAGCTCTGACCAGATCCTTACAGCTGCCTAGGCTGGAATCCAGAAAAAGAAAAGCTCTATTATTTCACATGGGATTCTTTTGGTTTCTTCAGCAATATCCAGCTCCTTTTATTGTATGTATGCATGCATATGTGCGCATTTATTAGTAGTGAGCAGTATCAGACGGCTCTGCACAAAACCCAAAGCTCAGGCAGTTACTTTTTAAGCTTCCCTGCATTAAGACACAATCAAAATGTCAATGATGTAGACGAGCAGTGTTTAGGATGAGCAAGTTGGTTTGCCATGTGATCTCGAAACCACTCTGACTCCTACTGAAGCCCACTTTCCCTTGGTCTTTCCTTTGTGGTCTTTTCATACTGACACTTAAATGCCAGTTTTCCTATGGTTATTTTGGGGATGTGAATGGATGCCTACATGTTCCAACCACCAGCTTCTCAAACACAGTTAGGAGCCATGCATGAATCTCACTCCCCTGGGATCCTGCAAGGCTTCGCAGGCTAAGAGGATGCCTTGTTCTATGCCATTCCATAACCACGCTAGAGAGCCGTTAAAACTGAAATCATTGATACAATAAATTGTATCAAATCTAGTAAAGTCCCCACTAGCATGTACTAAGGCACAGTATGGAAATTGTAAGCCAGCATCAGTGGTGCATTATGTGGATCAATTATAGGCCAAATCAAATACGAATCAAAGCACTGCACAAAACACAAAGGTAGTAAAGCTCCCTAAGATCACCCAACCCACTTCTCTGTCCATAGATCAATGCCTATGAAGAGAATTTTAGTCCTTTCTCCTGCTTTCAAGCGACTCAGACTAAAAGGCATTTAAATTTACTCCTGGGAAGGACTCCATACCTACTGTATTTTTTGATGGGATGGTTTTTAGTTGTACTCCCAAGTCCCAACCTAAATTATCCTTCACTCTCCTTAGTGTTCACACCCTTCATATCATCAAAGATCTTTCACACCTCCTCCCTAAGGTGAGTTATACATATTTAGTGCACGAGACTGTGATAACATTATCTCCCATAAATCGCACATACATAAGGAACCTATTGACTTAGAGGAAGCCTATCTATGGACCAGGTTGTTAAAGAAGTAAGGAGAGGGCAATCTGGCCTTAATCTTCAACCATAAATCAATAGTAACAGGTACCCTTAGCATTTTCTCTTTGTTCTGACTTTCCATGGTTTTTAGGGCCTCCAATAACTGTAACTGCAATATTTTCTGGGTAGCAAAACAAGCCAAGTGAGATAACTGATAAACCCCTTTAAGACAACAGGATGCTGCCATAGAAGTGACCCAGCTGAGAGAACTTCAGTGGGTTCACTGCTGGGTTTAGCATGTCTGCTCACGTTCCTGCTTGTCCAAGGCTTTCTCCATGCCCATGAAAGCTAGCTAAGAAAGCAGAGCTCCAGCCAGGAGGTGCATGCTAGGGCAGGTACTCATGAAAGAAGAATTTTCCTTATTGTTCATGGGATAAAAGATGGGGAAAAAACCATTTCTGACCCTTGAATGAGGACTGTCGAGAAGGCCAGCATTTAATGGTTTGTAAACACAAACTCAGAGCTATAAATGCATTGCTTATTCCCACTATAATCCCTTTTCAAACTGGTTCCCCTGATGAATATGAGGAGTATTGATTTTTAAACCCATGTAGGTTCTTAGAGACAATGCAGACTGACTTAATTATAATCAATAAAATTTACAGACAGTGATGCAACCCAGCAGAAGCATTCCTAACAAAAAAGTATGACATAAGAATACTCCAGTTTCCCTACTGCACTGCTAGAACATAACCTTAATACATATTTTATTATGTATAGAAGCCTGTCCGTGAATCCATCAGAAGATCACCTGCATCTCCACAGTCACAACTAATTTGGTAGTGTCTGCAGCTACCTTTACATATGTTCAATAAGCAAAGGGAGAGGAAAGTTTCATCAGTCTTTATAGAGCTACTGCAAGCATCTCCTTCCTTTTAGATATCCCCCCCTTTCAGTCTGCTTACTCCCACTGTCTCTATCTGAAACTATGTCTATTGCACTGATAAAATACTAAAGGGCAGAGAGACTGAAGGCGAGATTTGTCTCACCTAAATGTGGCTGTCTAATGGTTGGACACATCTCAAAGTGAGGTGCCTCTGCCCTTTGTGGAGTCGACAGTGAGAGGCAGGCAGTTGTGAAAGGATTTTGCTGGGCTGAAATGCCCTTGGGGGCTGCCTCTCCCATTCCACCGAACAACAAAACCAGCTTAGACAGCCATCTTAGACCAAGCACCTGAGTTTAAAGCAGACAAAGGTAGGTGAGGTGAACATAAGCACAAAATATTTGCCTGGATCAGAGAGTCTGTGGCTAACCTGAAATGGAATAAGGATCTGACATAGTTCAGAATAGGACAGAAATTCCCAGAGCATCCTTCTCTCCTTAACAAGGTGCAAAAATCAATGGCAGAAGGAGGAAAGAAGCAGAAATCTGAATTTAGACTGGCTTTGAAACCTTCTTTCTTCTTTCTTCTATTCATCTCTCCTTCATTACATTGTATCTGCCTGGATGTTTGACCCACCATTCCCAATGTATGGTTATCTTATGGCATGTTAGCTATATGTAACAAAATGGTCTGTGCAGTGACAATTGCCTTAAATAGTGGCAGCCACCCTCATCAGGAACCAGAAGCCATTCAAACACGAGTACAGCACTGTACCAGGACTAATTATACTGCTAAAATGGTTTTTAGACATAAGAGGATACCAGCTCATGCACAGCATTTGGCAAACAAGCTTTCAAAATCCACACTTTGCCAAGTCCTCCTTTGTGGATATACCACTTTGCACCTTAAAAGTTGGGTGTTCCAAGGTAATAAACCCTATTTTGGCCTGAACTATGTAATACCACCACCAAGACCAACCTCCTGAAATGATGGGAACCATCTGATGGACATGGGAGCAAACACTTTGCTGAGGTTACAGTGCCCAAATAAAAGCTGACATACACTGAAGGACATGGGCTGGGAGGATGCAGCAGAAACAGTCATTTTTGCACTCAATAGTTCTACAAGAAAATAGACAGAGTGCTCTCTCCCACTAACTCATCTCTGCAAAACTGATGCATTACTAATTACCAGTACTAAATTTGAGAGGAAACAATGAGTATAAACTGTTTGACCACTCATGTGGCCCAAAGCCCACCTTTCTGTTTCCTAAGGGCTTTTGAAACAGCTCTGTATTAACAGCTGTGACTTTCTCTCTGTGACAAATTAGTTGGTGTTGACAGCACAGGCTATCTGTAAGTGTTGAATAAAATCTAAGTAAAAAAAACAAGAAGAAGATACCTTCTTTTGTAAATATCTTTCAGCTGGCACAGTAAATTACATTGATTCAGAAGTGACTCATTTCCAACGCTGCACACATTAGCAGCCAGTATTATTCAATTTGAGATTTTAATTTATAACATACTCTTGGTAATGTACTCCCAATACATTCCTCACTTCCCTACCCTGTGACTGACAAAAGATGAAAGATCTTTACTGTATAAATATTTTATATTAAACCCTTCACTCTGCTGTATTTCTTCCATTGTCAGTTCCCATTTGCAAATACTATACATTGTCCAAAAAAAGTGCTGATCTAGGCAAAGGGCATGTGTGCTTGTAGGCAGCTCGGCAGCTCCAGAAGCTGCTGCTCTGCTGCCAGGGAGAGACTGCAAACAGGGATCCCTCCTTTTGAGATTGAACTCCACTGACCAGACTTGGTCACCTCGGAGGGCTGGATGTGGCCACCCTGCCCACTGGCCCCACGGGACTGAATTCAGGCAGAAGCAAGAGCAAGAAGCACATCTGTGGCTTTGTCAGCAGAAGACGGTTGTGCTCCTGCCCTCAGCCCTCGACCTGGGTGAGAATGAGAGAGTAAAAAGGCCTCTTTGTTAAGTAAACATTTTGCAAACTCTCCTGTCACCTTGTCTCAGGGTGAAACTGTGTCAGCAGGTGAGCTTAGATAACTTGACCTAAATCGTACTGGAAATCTGTGGCAGACCTCAGCTCAGATCTCCTGACATCCTGTCTTGCGTATTACTGACAAGACCAACCCTAATCTAGTGGGAGAATCCCCTTCCAAACTGTTACTTAGTAAGGACTAAATGCCACCACCAGACATCCACGGTAAAACTCTCCTGGCCGAGGCCAGATTTGGTTCCTATTTCTAACCTGAATCACAGGAGACTTCTAACCACCGGCTACACACACAGAGCTTCTCCTGACACTTACTGCTATTCCTGCTTGTTAAGCACTTGCTATCTAATCCAAAAATACTCCCTGTTCCATGAAGTGCACAAAACAGAGGTTATTTACGCTGCTCCAGGCCAGTTCTTTGATCAAATTAACATGGCTTGATAATTGCATGGTCATTGTCAGGCTTCAAAAGGTCCTTTGGTCACCTAGTCTTACTTTCTGTGGTCATCAAGAAGAGTTATTTCGGGATCCTGAAGTCTAGTCCTTGCAGGTATTCCATCACTAGATTTAAGGCAGCACATGTGAACGCGTTACCCTACTTAGATACATAAAAAATAATTTCAGCTGGGCTAAATTACCTTTATTATCAACCCTGGTAATTCCACTGCAGCCATTTTCTTGACTGATGTACAGAACACTATGAAATGAATCCTCTGAGAAGAAGATGGAAAAAAACAAGACAGTGATCAATGGATTCAATTAGTTACAGTATAATTCTACCAAGATGAAAAAGATCAAGACGCAATGCAACTTCTCCAGCTCAGCTAGCAGAAGTTACAGAGAACCTACCACTACTAGTTTTTTTTGGAAGGGGGGGTTGTTAAGCTCTCTGTAACTACTAATCTGTGTAATGCAGAAAGAGAGGAATTAGCAACAGTACTCAGCAAAATATTGGCAGTACAGAGAGGCTGTGCCACAGGTGGAGGCTCCCAAAGAGTGTTTTAATGGACTAGATACACATTATGTCTGTATTTCTTCACACATAGGAAGCGTTATAACAACAGAGAGATTTCTCTAATGACAACAAAATAAAACCTTCCCAACAGCACATCCAAGCAAGGAATAACAATGCTGTCGCTACACTGCGAAGGAACAAATTCCTCTCCCAATAATTCTCCTCAGCCTTTCAAAACTCCTGCTTTCAGCATCTTTCCCGCAGAACGCCAAGAAAGCAGATTCCCTTAATGCGCGGGTCATCTGAATCCCACTTTTGACTCCGAGGTGCACAACCCTCTCTGCTCTGTGCTATGTGACACCTCCTTGTCACCGGGGTCACAAAACACAGGCACGTCCCAGCGGCTGATGCCATTTGTGGTAAGCGAGCGGTCCGGGAGGCCGTGGCAGGGAAGGGAGGCAGGAGGAAGAGCATAAAGACACAGTTTAGTTAATTACATTATTAAGATCTTCATCACCGAGAGTACTTAGCACATGGAAATAGTCAGTTTACAATATCGGAGTGGAGCAATCTGTATATTACGCCCAGGACATTACAGCACCGGGAAATATGAAAATGTCATCATCTTAAAAGATAAAGGCACGGAGAGAGTAGGGCTTTTTTGCATGTAAAGGAAATAAGATGAATGAATAAAGCTGATCAAATGATTAATAGAATCCATAATCTTAATCTTATTATTTCTAAAGAAGAAAAGGCTGTTCGGTTAAGAGCTAGGCGTCTCCACTTCATTAAGAACAATTATATTCCAACTGATCAAGATCTACACTCACAGCCCTCGCAGCAGACCCAGTTTTATATTTCCTGTCATTTCAGACATTTCACCAACAAAGTTGTTGGTGATTCACACAGGCAAAAAGCTCTGGGGATGGGGGTAAACAGATTTTAAACAACAGATCTGACCGAGGTGATTTAGAACCCCCCCCCCCAAGAACACAATGCAAGGCAACCATGTGCTCATTTTGAGATGCCTAAACCCAGCCACACTCTCCAGTTAAAAAAGGGGAAAAAGAGGAAAAACAAAGACTTTATAAAATGTTTTCACACCCTGTTGGGTTAAGAGACAGTGGGTATTAATCCTATGGCTGCTACCCCAAGCTTCCTCTTTGTGGTCAGCAAAGAAGCTGTGTGGTTGGGCGGAAGGAGTCCAAAGGCATATTTTTTCTCCCTCTCTCTTTTAGAAAAAAAAATATCTGTGTTAAAACAAGGGAAAGTGGACCAGTTACACAGCAAAGCAAAAACCACAGCCAGCCCTCTCTGCTGTTGCTTTCCCCCTAAATGTGGCCTACAGCGATTCTGCTTTCCAAAAAAAGGTTTAATTTAAACCATACAGTGCTACAAGCTGCCACGTTTCCAAATTCCACATTCCTTTCTAATCTGTGCACTTCAGAACTGACAAATTCTGCTTCCAATGGTACCCAGACGAACTGTGACGAAGAAATTGCTGCTACCCCACCATTCCTCAGCTCGATAAGGAATACTGACCCCCCCGCCTGACCCCAGCCCCTGGATTTTGCTGAACTTTTAAAAGTATCATATTTAAGGGGCCAGATTTGCAATTGGTAAAATCTTTAGCTCATTTTTCACACAATGAGAAAAGCATTTCCAGGACTGGGGGCTGGAAAGAGGGTGGAATTCCCAGTCTGGTATAAATCCACAAAACTCCCCCGATGACTGTGCAAGAGCAATTTGCACCCGCTGCGACTCTGCCCTCGGTGCTCCTTTGCACAAGCCCACATGGATAAGGATGTCAGATCTTCCCAGCCATGCCACTCAAAAATGTGCAGCGCAGAAGAGCTGTCCCTCGTTTGCAGTTAAATAAGTAACACTCTTAGGGGGGAGGAGAGGGACAAAGAGGACATCCTGCTTTGTCCTCGAGGAGGAATAGCCTTTGGTGACACTGGATGCATAGAATCATAGAACAGTTTGGGTTGGAAGGGACCTTAAAGCTCATCCAGTTCCAACCCCCTGCCACAGGCAGGGACACCTTCCACTACAGCAACTTGCTCCAAGTCCCTGTGTCCAACCTGCCAGGGATGGGGCAGCCACAGCTTCTCTGGGCACCCTGTGCCAGCACCTCAGCACCCTCACAGGGAAGAGCTTCCGCCTAAGAGGCATCTCAGGCTCTCCTGTTTAAGTTTGAACACATTACTCCTTGTCCTATCACTACAGCCCCTGATGAAGGGTCCTGAAGACCTGGAGGAAAGGGACAAAAGGCTCCAAGGACCATCGCTGCGGAGCCCCTCCAGCTTAGACACAGTGTGTTGAAGGATACACACACGCTGCTACATCAGCCAAACCCCCGTCTGGAGAAGACACGACCCCGTGGTGGCTGTCACAGCCTGTTTGGTGTTCCCTGGGAACCCAGCTTCCCATCCAACTCCATGCTGTGCCAAGCTGGAGGAGCAGCCGGGCCACCACCGTCATCCTGGAAACTGCTCACCCACGCTTTCTGGCCTGCCACACATAAAAGTGAGCGTTTCGGGTTGCCCAGCAGATGTGTTTATTTCTGTCCCGAGATTTTTTGGCCCTCTTGCAGCTCTACGACACACAACCCTACGTACGCCTAGTCAACGCAGGGTAACAGCATTAGCCCATCCGTAGCCTCAGGGCTCTCATCTCAACCAATGTTCAAGCAACATGATAATTTTAGGGCACATACCAGAACTATTTCTTGTATCTTCTGCACAGAACCTGCAGCAAATGTGCACAAGGAGGCACAGGAGTAAGGAAAAGCGACTGGATGGATCAGACTCTGCTGAAAAGGAGGAAGCGCGGCTGGTTTCGGCTCCAGCACCTGCTTTCTGGCGGGGCTGCATCCACCATGCAACTCCTCCTGCCAACCCGGAGCCCAGGAAAAGCATATGTCACATCTCAAAAATCATGTCATTTTCAAACTCCATTTTTTCTCTTTGCCTTCTGCTTTCTGAACCATTAAAGCGAAGGCAAGGAACATTTTCAGGCTTCTCTCAAGAGTCAGAAACTCGAGCTTTCCTCTTTTTCCTTCTGCTTGCTTTTTTTTTTTCCCTATGTGCTGAGATGCACATGGAAATCTTTGGCTACCTAGAACCTTAAGGAAAACATCAAACCTTGTGAGACTCACCCTAAGAGCAACTGCCTGGTAACCGCATCTTAACCCACCCTTTAAATCACCACATAGCTCAGCTCAGTGTTTACTTTCAACTAGTGTCAGAAGTCGAGTGTGGAAGCCCAAGTTCTTAGCCAGTGTAAACCCATTTCAGACGCAGGCTCCCTCCCTGCTCCAGAATCACTGTGTTTATATTCAGACAATACACTCAATAGGCAAGAGATGAGTGTTCTCAGCCTCAGCTCAATGATTTCTCTGGAAATGGAAAGAGCTGAGCATGGGATCCCTGCCAGGGTAGGAACTCCAGGGGTTTTGTTGAGGTGTGGATTTTCAGTAGGAGTTGGGTCCCATTTTCCCTTGTGCTCCTTGGAAAATCCAAACTGATGTGAATAAATGGTAAAAAGAGAGAAATAGTATCAAAGTGGCACAGAACAAAAAACTACCTTGATGCAACACATGCCTTAAGAAGCCAGGGGAACATTCAGATTTAACACCAGCATAAACCTGGATCTTTCTGACTTCTGCCAGGGCAGTGCAATAAGGCCTTAAGTTTGAGTAAATGTCAGTCATTCTCAGTTGTCCCACTAGTAGTCCCATAATGGGATGTGCCAGCCAAAAATGGAAAGGAGGCACAGCATCTGCTTATGTTTAATTTATTTTTGCATTTTGGCGTGTTGTCCTGGGAGAATCAATGTTTTTAAGTGGCTGCATCTTTTGCAGCCAACTTGCTGTCCTTTGCTAACACATCAAGGACACGTTTCTGGAAATGGAATGCGCTCCTGTTGAAACCAGGGAGGTGCAGGTATGGCAACATCACGTTTGTAAAATTTAGTATGTGGTTTTAGAGTGAAATTCCCTCAATTTCACTCAAAGTGAACTCCAGATTCCGCCCTGCGACAAAGCCACAGTTCTCATTAGCAGGAGTTAATGTGCATGGATCACTCAGAGATGAATAAATCCACTTAAGGCAGTTCAACACTAGCCAAGTGGAAGCATACTAAGCAGCCATGTCCTCTGGTTACAGTTACTCTGGATTTATAGAGAACCACTGATGGCTGAAATCAACCCACTGGTTTTAATAACTGCTGCTTTAAGCACATACCTGCCATGGCACTGGCTAGCCTTGCAAAGCCAGGCAGGGCTGGGACCAAGCCCAAGGCCCACACCCAAAAAGAACCTTCCAAGATGCTGGCTGATGGCAACAGCGTGGGTGCCATCAACTCAACCACACGCAGAAGGGAACAGAATCATACAATCCCAGACTGGTCTGGGTTGGAAGGGACCTTAAAGCCCACCCAGCTCCAACCCCTGCCATGGGCAGGGACACCTTCCACTGGAGTAGCTTGCTCCAAGCCCAATCCAACCTGGCCTTGAACACTGCCAGGGATGGGGCAGCCACAGCTTCTCTGGGCACCCTGTGCCAGCGCCTCACTGGAACAACAAAACAATTGAAACAACAATTCCAGCTAAACAATCCCAAGGGAAGGAAAGAGCCTGGTTTGTGGCTTTGTCTTTCTAAGGCTGAGTTAAAATATAGAGCAGAGGGGCTCGGTGCGCACTTTTGATTTTTGAATGCTAATTTCATTTTAATAGTAAGCTGCTTGTTTAAGAAGTAAGAGTAGTTCTGAAACACAAAGGTGCAGGGATGTTGTTATAACTACAATGGGGCTGAGCGCTAGTTTTTTAACAATTTGGTAACAAGAAAAACCGGTCACATGCTGGGACGTTTTATGCCAAGTCTCAGCCAGAGCAAAATTTTATGGCCGAGTTATAAACCCTTGAAAATAAGGGTTTATAATAGAAATACTGACAGACCCTTAATTATAGCAGCACTAGCGGGCACTGTTGTAATAAGGCCCACATATTTTCCTCTTTGATCATTATTTATAGGATGCATTGGAAATCATCCCATTTACAACTGTATGCCCGCTCAGCTAGGTGGAGTTTTATCCATTAAGAAAGGGAAATACAAAGTGGGCTGCTGAAGAAAGCCGGGGGCTTTACCTCCCGGCGTTCCCGCGGCATACCAACCCCGAGCTTCAGGCAGTGACTAATGCCTTTACTCTGCCGGTTTGTATAAGAGGTTGAAGTTCAGGCTGGTGCAGTGCAGCATTCCCCGGGACCTGCTGCCTCTTTAGGCAGGCGATTAATCACTTGATCGATAGACCATATGATTAGGCACTAATAGCTGATAGGAGGAGAGAATAAACAACCATAAATTTGCTTTGTACCGAGTAATCCAAGTGTAAGAGAGGTCAGATAATGGCCACATAAGGTCATGTTGCCTAAGGAGCCCATATGGGAAAGATGGAAGATACATACATTTTTAAATATCTTCAATTATTATTGTATTGCTGGGCAGGATTGGGGCTGCCGATGCGTCCCTCTCTCTTTGAGCAGGCTGTTGTGTTCCAGAGCAGGCTGATATCAAACAGCAACAGCCGTTTCCACATCAAGACAAAAAAATCCCAACCTCAAAAACCTCAGGTCGTGTGATGATTTCAAGCTAAACATCCGCATCAGCCGAGGTGAATGTAATCTCACTGACACCAGGAGGTGCAGGTCATTGGCTCCAAAACCATACTGGAGATGGGATGCAAGTGGCAGGACCTGCACTTACAGCTTTGTCCCTACTGAGTCCTCCAAGAGGTGTAGGTCCCAGCCCCGGTCCAGCCGCTGCCTCAGCCCGCAGCACCCAGGCAGGATACTCGGGAGAAAAACTTGCCTTCAAAGGGCCATAAATCTCCAGCTCCCCACCCCCTCGCCCTCCATCCCTGCCTCCTGCCTTTTCTAAGGCTCTCCTCTTCCCCTGCAGTAAAAAATGGTCTTTTCAGGACTCAAGATGCAAACCAGGTTTACAGCCTTTTTCTTCTCTTTTTTTGTCGTCTTACTTTTTTTTTACAGTAAACGTACCCTTTGTCTATGGCAAAGAAACAAAAATGGCTGGTTCAAAGGAAGAAAAAAATACTTCAGTCACCCCAACAAAGGCAAGGAGTTTACAAACCTTCCCCGTCAGCGCCTGAGCGCAGGCAAAGTACTTACTTCATTAAGTTGAAACAAAACTCGACCAGCAAAACCGTCAGCTCTGTCTGAGACAACCAGCAGGCCCCTTGCAGCATGTTCCTGATTGACCATCAGCAGACTATGTAAATCGCTTTTTCTACCAAACAATCGTGGGGATAAATGCCCTCCTTTATCTTTGGGGCTATTTCTAAACTCCCCTTTCTCAATGACGGGACATTCATGGCCTGAAATCGTATTTTGTTGCTTCTCAGTGTTAGTGGGAAAGCGCATTCAGGGCTGCTGGGCTCTCCTGCCTGCACTGATTCCTCTGTCTCCCCTTGCCTTGTGCGCTGTGTGTAACAACACATCCTGGTGTTCGAAACCAGAGAGGAGGATGCTGTTTGCCTTGATTTTATACCGAAGCTGTGCTTCAGATAACGGCGAGGCTCTTGAGTTTCAAAGAGACCGAGCTTGGAGTGCTCCCACAACGTCAAGCAATTCAGAATCACTGGAGTGCTGCAAGGACTCCACATACACTTGACTCTGTGAGTGAGCACACACCGCGCAGACCTGTGCAAGATCACCCAGTTCCCTATTCCCGTATGTTCAGAAGCACAGAATAGTTAGGGTTGGAAAGGACCTTAAGACCACACAGTTCCAACCCTCTGCCATAGGCAGGGACACCTCACACTAGACCATGTCACCCAAGGCTCTGTCCAGCCTGGCCTTGACCCCTGCCTGCATTCACCATCCCAGCCACCTGCGGCACCCATCTGAAGAGCAGCTCCTGATCCTCACGCTGGTGCAGACACAAGTGCTTCAGGTCCTGCCCTCCCCTGCTTTGCTTTGGAAGGAAGGCTTCTACCATTCAACATAAGCACACTTTACTCTGAAGGCCCTGCACAGACATGTTAAATTAAAGATGGCTCCTCAATGAGCTGGAGAATAACAAAAACACCAAGAATGAAGAAAGTCACGGGCTTGGATCATAAGTTTGATGACCTCCATCACACATACAGAAAACTTCCTTTAGCAAGGACTTCAAAAACAGCTGCGGCAATCATAATCAAGAATTAAACTGACCTAACAAGCAGTTCTTTTACTTCTTTGCACACTTTTTTACTGCAAAGCATTATCTCTTGCAATAGCTACTCCTTTTTTGTTCCAGCTTGGGTGACACCATAGGAACATTCTCCTTGGAGAAGAGTCCCCAGCCAGACCTACCATCACTCCCAGCCTGGGAAGCTGCAGCCTCCAGCTACAGAACTCAAGATAAGTGTAGTGACAGGACAAAGGGTAATGGATTCAAACTTAAACAGGGGAGACTGGTATTAGATAAAAGGCAGAAGCTCTTCCCTGGGAGGGTGCTGAGGCACTGGCACAGGGTGCCCAGAGAAGCTGCGGCTGCCCCATCCCTGGCAGTGTTCAAGGCCAGGTTGGACACAGG